>VXBX01000642.1:9576-21068 GCA_013400415.1 Scytalopus superciliaris | reverse complement strand
GCCGTGCCGTGCCGAGCCGTGCCGTGCCGTGCCGTGCCGTGCCGTGCCGTGCCGAGCCGTGCCGTGCCGTGCCGTGCCGAGCCGTGCCGTGCCGAGCCGTGCCGTGCCGTGCCGTGCCGAGTCGCTGAGCTCCCTCCCTTCCTACAGGTCCGCAGTGCCCGGGCGGCTTCGGCGGAGCCCCGGCCCGGCCCGGGATGGCGGCGCGGCCGGTGCTGCCGGTCCTGGCCGCGCTGCTGCTCTCGGCGTGTCCGGAGCCCGTCCCGCGGGTCAGCCTGCCCTACGGTGAGTGCCTGCTATCCTCCGGGGGGTGGGGGGCCGCCGGCACCGCGGGCACCGGAGCGTCCCGCGCCTTGCCGGGCTCCCCGCGCCGCGGGACGGGGCGGCCCCGCGGGGGAGCGCCGTGTCACAGAGCCGGGGCTGCGCACCCCGGCAGTCCCCCGGTACACGGGGGAACACGGGGAGCCCCCTGCCAGCGGGGCAGGCGGCGAGCGCTGGGGCGGAGCCGCGGGGATGCTGTGGGGCGCAGGGATGCACGCCCCCGTGTCCAGACCCGCACCGAGGGCGCGGGGGGTCTGGGGCACCCAGGGGTGCTCATGTCCCCGTACGCAGCACAGTGATAGCAGTGATACCCTGTACGACATGGGATGGGCTGAGCCGGCTGGGGGGCTCTGCCTGTGGACCCTCTCTCTGCTCAGTGTGCCCCCACAGGACTCTCACAGCCCCTTACTTTGCAGTGCTCAGCCTCCACTGCGTGGCCCCAGAGCGCTGGGGGCTGTGCTGGGAAGGGGCTGGGGAAGGACATCGAGGAGGGTGCTTGGCCAGGCAGAGCCCTCCAAAGTGGAGGGCCTGGGTGCAACCCTGTCCTGCCCCGCAGGTGCCCCGGCAGCTGGCACAGGGTGGGATAACAGCTGGGCATGCTCCTTGGGCTCAGCCTCGGCAGCCGTGTCGGGGCAGGGGGTCCCCCACGGGTGTCTGGGCTGGCTGCACTGCCAGAAGAAGGTGGCCGGATCCAGCTGCTGCCAGCCAGTGGAGCCCGTCCTGCCCTGTGCTGGGCAGCCTGGGAGGGTGCGGTGGTTCGAGCAGCTGGGAGCACTCCCTGGCTCAGCATGCTGTGGCTTGCTGGCATGGACGTGGCCCCGCCACGTGCTCCTTTGACCGCTGGCCATGGCCGTGGTGGCACCAGCAGATGTGGGACCCGCCAAGCTGGACGGGAGGCTGTAAGCCAGCGGGACAGCCAGCTTGGTGTCATGCCATGCCGTGCTGTGCCGTGTTGAGCCACGCTGCCCAGCCCTGCCTGCACAGACAGGTTCTGCCCATGCTCTGCCCACCTGCGGGCTGTGGGAGCTGCAAGGCTGTAGACACAGGCAGTGCCTGGGATTCCCAGCTGGACCCCAGTGCTGCAGAAAGAGCTGGGGAGGGGGCATGGGCCAGTAGCCCTTGTGTGCCCCAGTGGTGGCTCCCGTGGAGCACGGCTTCATGGGGCTGCAGTTGGTGGGAGGGAGGAGCTGGGAATTGCTCCCCTGGGAGCGCTGGATGTGCCTGCAGCAGGTTTGTCTGGAAGAAGCAGGTCGTGTCCTGACAGGTCCCTGGCAGCTGCACCAGCAGCTCCCCGTGCTGGGACAGCTCTGCAGGGCACAGTGCCCCTCTGCTGCCATGCCCACCACAACTGCCATCATCCCAATACTGGGGTGCAGGACCCCTCATGGGTTATCCCCTGGGCTGTTGGCTCTCTGTGCCACGGTGGGAGAGGTGGGGCAGGTGCTGAGGTGGTGGCCAGCTGAGGCCCCTGGGATGGGGGAGGTACAGCTCCATCCAGAGGCGTTAGGGGCGTGTGGAGCAATGGGAGGAGAGAGCAGCAGGTTCCTGCCCCACAGCACTGTTGCCTCATAGCTCCTCAAACCCTTGCACTGGGTCTCACTGGGCAGGGACGGGCAGCAGCCCCAGGGCTATCCTGGTAGGGCCCTAGGAGCAGGCAGAGGGTTGGGGGAGGTCAGGGAGTCCCCAGGGTGTCAGAGGTCAGGGAGTTGGCAATATGAGTCAGCCCAACGTGTCCCGCTGACACAGCCAGGCCCATCTGATTCACAGCAGCAGCAGGAGAGGAAGGGCTTCCGGGACCAGGCCACCCACGCGGGACCGGACGGGGTGGGATGGGATGGGATGGGACGGGACGCATGGGTGCTCCCTGACTCAGCGTGGCTCTGCCCCGTGTCCAGCCCAAGGGCCAGGATGGGCAGCACTGAGTTGAGCCCTGCTTCCAGCACAGGCTGAGCTCTGTGAGCTGGGACAGGAAGATACTTCTGGCACTTGTCTCTCCTTGCTATGAGGCTGGGGTTCCCATGGGTGCAGACTGGGCTGAGCCTCCTGCGCCACAGGGCTGAGCCCTGGGGCTGTGTGTGGCCAGGCAGCTGCCCCAGTCCTGGCTCCCCAGGGCCTGGACACAGCAGCACCTCGTGGCTGCCCTTCGGCACTGTTGTGACCATGCACAATTCACTGCAGTGCATGTGGTACCATGTGTGTCTGGCAGCATGGGCAGAGCCTGATCCAGCCCTGGTTGCTCTGGGTGGGTGGCATGACCGAGGTACTGAGCAGAGGGGCCAGGAGCAGCCACAGTGTGGGGTCTTGGGGGTCAGGTGCTCACATGAGGCTGATGCCTGTCGCTCTCCCCCCACAGACTCAGCTGAGCGGGTGGTGCTGCGGTTTGAGGCACCTGGTGTGTCCAACTACACGGCCCTGCTTCTGAGTCCGGATGGTGGGACTCTCTACCTGGGGGCACGGGAGCTGCTTCTCGCCCTTAACACGAGCGACTTCCAGCCCGGCGCCCCAGCCCGAAGGGTGAGCCTGGGGATGGACTGGGCTGCCCTCGGGGAGGGAGGGGGCACCCAGGCAGCTGGAGTGCAGGGGCTCCCCTCGCTGCCAGCATTTCAGGTCTGAGTGAGCCACTGTATTCAGGAGCAGGATGGTTGAGGTGGGGAGGACATGGGTGCTGGGAACGAGCCCAAGGAAAGTGTGCATGGACCAGGCAGGGGCAAGGGGCTCCCAGTGACTGTCCCCTCTCCACAGCTGCTATGGAGTGCGGATGAGGAGAAGAAGAGGCAGTGTGTGTTCAAGGGCAAGGACCCCCAGGTGAGCCCCACTACCACTGGCCATCAGGGGCTGCAGTAGGAGTGGGCAGTGCCCCATGCAGGGTGGATGAGGGTGTGATGGCTGAGCCAAGGGCTGAGCCAGGTCCTCTGACTCCCACAGAGAGACTGTCACAACTACATCAAGCTGCTGCTACAGCTGAACAGCACCCACCTGTACACTTGCGGGACCTGTGCCTTCAGCCCAGCCTGCGCCTACATCGTGAGTACAGGTGTGGGGCCCCACATGGGTCCCCCCATGCTGCTGGGGCCCTGCAACAGAGTCCTGGGCACTGGTGTGAGCACTGCCAGCTCACAGCCTTGTCCTGTTGCAGAACACGCAGCACTTCAGCCTGGAGCGGGACACATCAGGGAAGGTGCTGCTGGAGGATGGGAAGGGACGCTGCCCCTTCGACCCTGAGTACCGCTCCACAGCTGTCATGGTCGGTAAGACACAGTGCCCTGGAACCCTCACCCTCCCTGTGCTGCCTCAGGACCCTTGCCCTCCCTGTGCCACCCCGGCACCCTCACCCTCCCTGCAGTGCCCTGGGACCCTTGCCCTGCTCCCTGTGCTGTGTCCTCCCTGCATCTGCCCAGCTGGTCTGAGCCAGGGCTGGGCTGTCATGGGCCCTGGTGGGGAGCAGGGATGTTCCAGTGGCATGTGCCAGGTCCCAGCAGGACCGTCTCTTTGGTAGATGGCGAACTCTATGCCGGGACTGTCAGCAACTTCCAGGGCAACGAGCCGACCATCTCCCGCAGCCAGGAGAGCCGCATTGCCCTCAAGACTGAGAACTCCCTCAACTGGCTGCAGGGTGAGCACTGGGGCTGGCATGGCTGGTCAAGGTCCTCATTCCCCAGGGTGTGGGAGGCTGGGGACAGGACCAGTGGTGCTGAGGGTCCCGGTGTCCCCAGACCCAGTGTTCGTGGGCTCAGCCTATCTGCGTGAGAGTCTCCCTGCTGGCAACCCCGAGGGTGATGACGACAAGGTGTACTTCTTCTTCAGTGAAACTGGGAAGGAGTTTGACTACTTTGAGAACACCATCGTCTCCCGCATCGCACGTGTGTGCAAGGTGGGTGCAGGGCAGTGGGGATGCACAAGGGACTGTGCCTGGGATATGACTCACTGCTGGGGTGGGAGGGATGTGGGCCCACCCCGAACAGTTCCAACCCTTGGTGCCTGGACCCCTGCTCCACTCACCCAGCCCCTGAGGCTCCCTGCAGCCATGGCTGTGGCGTCACACCCTGACCCGCTGTGCTGCACAGGGGGACCAGGGTGGGGAGCGTGTGCTGCAGCGGCGGTGGACAACCTTCCTGAAAGCTCAGCTGCTCTGCTCACACCCCGAGGACGGGTTCCCCTTCAACGTGCTGCAGGACATCTTTGTGCTCACCCCGGGCGAGCTGCGCTGGAGGGATACGCTCTTCTACGGGGTCTTCACCTCACAATGGTGAGCGGTGGGGACCTGGGCCACTGTGGAGGGCAGTGCAGGGGGTTCGGCAGATGCAGAGCCCTGATCTTGCTGTGGGCTCTGCCTCTCCCCACCAGGAACAAGGGTGGGCTGGGTTCGGCCGTGTGTGCCTTCCCCATGCGCAGTGTCCAGCGTGCCTTTGGCGGGCCCTACAAGGAGGTGAACCGTGAGACACAGCAGTGGTACACAGACACTGGCCGAGTGCCAGAGCCCCGGCCAGGCACGGTAGGTGCCCCCTCAGCACCTCCCTGAGCACAGGATGCGGCACAGCCCCCTGTGCTCTCCTGGTCCTGGCAGCTGCCACACAGAGCTGCCCACCCACTAGCTGCTCTGAGCCCTACCAAGCCCCTTCCTCTCCCCCACAGTGCATCACCAGCCACACACGGCACCTGAAGATCAATTCATCGCTGCAGATGCCAGACCGGGTGCTGAACTTCATCAAGGACCACTTCCTGATGGACAGCCCCGTGCGCAGCCAGCCGCTGCTGCTGCAGAGCCGCCGGCGCTACCAGCAGATCGGCGTGCACCGCACGCAGGGCCTGCACAGCACCTACGACGTCCTTTTCCTGGGCATGGGTGGGTGCAGGCAGGCTCTGGCGGGGCAGGGGGTGCACTGTGTGCCTTGACCCCGCTCAGCACGGCCCCTCTGTTCACAGACGATGGGCGGCTGCACAAGGCTGTGCGAGTGAACCATGGCGTGCACATCATCGAGGAGATCCGCCTCTTTCCTGATGGGCAGCCCATTCTCCAGCTGCTGCTGGACCAGAACCAGGCAGGAGCCGGGGCAAGGGGGGACACTGGGGGCTCAGCCTGCATGGGACAGGTCCTGTTTGTGGGCTGGGGGACAGGGACCCAGGAGGGCAGAGGTGTGCAGGAACTGACCTCCTGACCCCACTGTGTCCCCTCTCACAGGGCCTTGTCTACGCAGCCACCTACGCAGCAGTGGCCCAAGTGCCCTTTGCCAACTGCAGCCTGTACCGCAGCTGTGGGGAGTGTGTGCTGGCACGGGACCCTTTCTGTGCCTGGAGCCGGGGTGCCTGTCGCAGGATCACATTGCACACCCCAGCACACCCACAGTAAGTGCTGCACCTATCCTACTCCATCCCCCTGCGTCCCACAGCACCCCACAGCACCCCGCTACCCTGACACCTCTCTGTCCCCAGGCTCTGGGCACAGGACATTGAGGATGCTGACACAGAGCGGCTCTGCCAGCTGGCCAATGCCTCCCAGTCCCGTCCCCGCATCCTCCTGCCCCCAGGTGAGCTCCTGTGGATGCTGCCATGGGGCTGGGTGCCCAAGGGGCTCCCACACATCCCAGGCTCCTGCTCCACACCTCCACTGCCCCCTGGTCCATGTTTGGGGTCCCCTTGCTGACCATGGGTTCTGTCCACAGCCTCAGGTGCCCCATGCCAGCGGATCCAGCTGCCACCCAATGCCGTGCAGCCACTGCCGTGCCGGCTGCTCTCCAACCTGGCCTCAAGGCACTGGCTGCACAACGGGGCACCTGTCAATGCCTCCTACCTGGTGCTGCCTGACGGGGCCCTCATCCTGGTGGGGAGCCCCGAGCACACAGGCACATATGAGTGCTGGTCACTGGAGGAGGGATTCCGCAAGCTGATGGCCAGCTACTGTGTGGGTGTGCAGGAGCTGGGCCGGGGGTCACTGGACCCCAGCAGGAAGGTGGCTTCCAGCCACGACACCCTGGAGACGGTGAGCACCTCCCGGAGCACCTCGGCAGTGGGCAGCGCTGCAGCACAGCTGGATGGCAAGACCTACTGGACTGAGTTCCTGGTGATGTGTGTGCTCTTCGCTGCTGCTGTCCTTGTGCTGGCCCTCTTTGTCCTGCACCGGCACCGTGATGGCATGAAGGCCTTGCTGGAGTCTGGAGACCCCAGCCGGCACCAGAAGCCACCCCGCAAGCCAGTAGAGAGCCTGCCCCTGAATGGTAGCAACATGCCCAGCACAGCATCTGAGCACAAGGGCTACCAGGCCCTGCAGGACAACTACGTCATCAGCACCCCCGTACACGAGCCCTCGGGCCCCCCACGCGCCTTTTCTGAGTCAGAGAAGAGGCCCCTCCATGTCCGGGACAGCTTTGTGGAGGTGTCTCCCACCTGCCAAAGACCCCGGGTGCGCCTGGGCTCCGAGATCCAGGACTCAGTGGTGTGATGGGGGCAAGAGCAGAACCCTCCCCCACGACCACCTCTGCTCTGCTGAGCCTCACCAGACCACGCGCCGTGGCCGGGGTCTGTGTCGTCTCTGTGTGCATGCCTGGAGCCCGATGCCCGTGGCAGCAAACACCAGCCAGTGAGGTCTGGACCCCTGGAGCTCTCCAGACATCACCTCAGTACCGGTGACTGTGGGTGTGAGGGGTGCTATGTGCCTTCCAGGGACCTGTGGGACTATTCCAGCCCAGCGTCCCCACCATGGGAATGGACACAGTGCCTGGCTCAGGCTGCTGGTGAGGCCACGGCTCCATGGGGCCCAGACCCCCACTATGCAGAGGGCAGGAGGGCACAGCTGCAGCCCCCTCACCCCCCGACTCACTGTGATGTCCCGCTGGGGGACCCAGGGCCACGCGTGCAGCCAGGTGGTGCTGGCCCTGTGGCATGTGCTGTGTGTCTGTGTTTGGTTCCTTTTGAATATGTGGAAAATGTGAATCGTGTCTGGGGAAGGGGGGCAGGGAGCAGCTCCCCCCGCACCAGGTGGGCAGGGACACCCCCGTGGCCCCATGTGCGTGTGCAGAAATGTCTGTGGTTTTTATATAAAGTCCAGGTGTCTCCTTTGGACATGTGTGTGTGGTGGGGCTGGGCGACTTCCCAGGCTGGAACCATCCTGGTGGCCACACGGAGAGCTCTTGGTCCAGGTGGGGGAAGATCTGCCCATGGCTGCTCCTCACTCGGTCAGGGCAGGAGGGCCATGCTGGCTGTCAGAGCTGCAGAGTCCCCATGTGCTTGGCTGACTGTGGTGCATTGGTGGCTTTGTGCCCGTGCAGGGATGCTGCCCAGGGCTGTGACCTTCTGGCAGGATGTCACTTGTGCAGTTGTTGGCTGTCTTGGGGCCATGCCTGAAGGCCCAGGCTGCAGAGGGCAGCGTGGTGGAGGCAGAGCCAGGGTGACACTGTCTTGATACCATGAGAAGCCGGGGAAGGCAGAGGTGACTAGGACTAAGAAAACTTGGTGCCTGGGGCTGGGAGTGGAGCAGCCTCCAGCAAGAAGGGGCTGTGGCAGCTCCCTTCCCTAGGACGATGGTGTTGTGCTGCATGAGACCTGCTGCCCACCTGGAGAGCAGCAGGTCCTTGTCCCTGTCCCACCCGGCTCTGGGCAGACCCTGACCCAGCCAGCAGGACCTGACTCCAGGGTGGCTGAGGACCAGCACTGGGACTGCAGTGCTGCTCATGAGCCCTCACACCCCCTTGTGCCTGGGAAGCACCAGCAGCACCAGGACGGGGCTGGGGAAGCAGTGAGTGCTGCACAGAGCTGGCGTGTTGAGGCAGGATCCCTGCCAGGGACCGGCACTGCCTCGCTCTCAGCTGGACCCACACACTGAATTTCCTGCCCAGCCTGTTCTGGGACATCAAAAAAGCCACTGGAGGCGTTGCCTGGTGTGGTGCCAGCAGACACGGCCCTGGGCCCGCAGGGGCACAGACCTTGGCAAGCAGATACCATCAGTACCACAGGGCATCGAGCTGGAAGGGCCAGCAGCGCCAGGAGCGGGAGCCAGAGTATGAGAAACGGTCACGCCAGTGCCCCAAGAGTTGTCAGCCACTCTGCCCCAGCATGGGGGCTCCACAGGGCCAGCCAGACCCAAACCCAGGCCCCACACCAGCCCAGGGGCACTGCTGGCTGTGGGCCAGGCCAGAGCCAGTGGCTGAACAGGTACAAAGGGCCCCAGCACTGCCCACAGCAAAGGTACTGCTCACCTGCCCTGCATTTCCCTCAGTGCCTCTGAACAGAGTGCTGAGAGCTTTGTGCTGCTCAGAACAATCCCAATGTGAAGGGGAGAGAGAGAGGAAGGGAGGAGGTGGCCCATGGAAAGGGCTGTCACTGAGCAGGACGTGGGACCTGTCCCAGAGCAGTGGCTGGCACAGGGGCAGAGGGGCCTGGCAGGAGCCCATGTCCCCAGCACCCTCGTGGCACCCGTCCCGCAGCCAGACAAAGGCAGCAAAGAGTGAGGGTGAAACCGGAGCCCTTTATTTGTGTCCTCGCAGTGTCTGGGGGAGGAAGAGGCCAGGGCAGCCAAGCAGCTGCTGGACTGGAGCCAGAGGAGGGGCAGAGAGGGAAAGGAGGAGGAGAACAGGCTCTGAGCATGGTCAGTGCTGAGGCAGCACAGGAGGAGCCCAGCTGTGCATACGTGGGCTGTGCCAGTGGGGAAGGAATGTGCCCTATGTCCTGTGCAGCCATGGGAGGACAGCTCTGCTGTGGGTTGGCACCTGAACAGTGACACCTGGGTTATTGCTCAGAGAAAGGATCCCTGTTTGAGTTACTGCTCAGAAAAAATGATCTGCGATTTGGTTATTGCTCAGAGGATCCACATTCGGGTTATTGCTCAGAGAAATGGATCTGTGTGGCAGCAGGGAGGCTCCCAGGAAGATGGGAAAGCTGAGAAGTGACTGGAGGGGGAGGTAGCTCTCCGCCTGCTGCTGCAAGGCACCACTTGGGAATTGTCCTTAGGGACTTGGGAATTGGTCCTGAGGGCAGAGAGGGGCCATGCTGGCACAGAGTGGCCCCAGGCACGAGCAGCTCTGCCTTCCCTACCTGCAGAGCTGCCCTTGGACTGCACAAGGAGTCAAACCCCTCTGCTGGGAGAGCAGAGGGGCTGCAGTAGAGGCAGATTCCCAGGGACCCCCACTGCCAGGCACCTGAGCGGGGAGCAGGAGAACTCCTGCCCAAAGCACTGCGGCACAGCCGGGCTGGTGAGGGACCAAGCCTGTGCTGTCTGAAAGAACAAATAGTTGAGCCCACAAAGAGCTGCAGGAGCCAGAAGAGTGTTGGAGTGGTGAAGAAACTGGAGCAGTAATGCTGGAAGAACTGGAGGAGAAGTGCCAGAGAGCCACAGGGCTCACAGGACGATCTTGAAGGAGCTGTAAGAGACAAAACAGGTTCTGCACCTCCTTGCTGGGTCACACAAAGAGTTTGTGAGTGCCCAGTGCTGCAGGGACCAGTGTTCCCATGTGGGAGAGGCTTTGCAGAACCATCTTGAGACACTAAACCAGCATGGGATGCAGCTCCCTCTGCCATTATGGCAAACCTGGCACAGGACAGCCCTGCCCTCCTGCCACCACAAGCTCTGACCCAGCTCAGCAACTGGGGCAAAGAACCCCCAGAAAGGCCCCGGCACAAGCTGTGCTGCTGGACACCACCCCACCTGGCAAAGTCTGGGGAGCGGGACACAACATGCTGGAACTCGGAGAGGTTGATGGTGCCGTCCTTGTCGATGTCAGACTCCTCCAGGATCTGAGGGAAAGGGGAGTGGTGAGCTCTGTGCCTGGGGCCATGCAAGGGCCGTGCCCTGCCCAGAGGACTCACATTTTGGATGAGCTGCTCCATCTCCATACTGTTCAGCCGGGACTCCTCACCCTGCCCAGTCAGGCAGTTCACCAGTTGCTCCAGGTCCTTCCTGTCCAGCGTCCCATCATCGTCAAAGTCTGTGGAGAGAGGAAAGAAATGTTTTGGCAGAGTTGCAGTGAGCTCAGTCAGTCACAAGCACCAGCATTGCACTGCTCTGTGCACGTCACTGTGCCAAAACAGCCATTCCCCAGGGAGTTCCTAAAGCCAGCATACCCTTGGGCACTCCATGGGCACTGCCAGCCCTCCTGAGCATGGATTCATCCCCCCATCCCCTCTTCCCCAAGGTGTGGGGATTCCAAGAGATGGCAGCGGACCCCAGTCCTACCAAAGATGCGGAAGGCATAGCAGGATTTGATGTCAGAGGTGGCAGAGTCACTAAAGACGCTCAGCATGTCGAGGAAGTCTTCAAAGGAAATGCTGTCATCCCCAGACTCCGAAGTGGAGAACACATGGCAGATCCGGTGCTGGAAGGGGTTTGCCTATGGACACGGGAATGGCTCAGGCAGGGCTGGGCTGGGCTGGGCTGGCTCCCTCAGGTTCACACCAGCCGCAGCTGCTGCTCCAGCAGGTGAGCAGGTACCCCACTCTGTCCTGGGTCTGGCACCCATGGCACAGCCAAGCCTGTGCTGTGCCTCCCGGGATGCAGCCCTGTGCAGCAGGGATCCCCGGGATCCTCGGTGGTTCAGTGGGGGCCAGGAAGCTGTTTGTTGGCACAGCTGAGGGCAGAGCGTTGGCACGGTGGGTAAGCCAAGGCCCTGCCCAAACACGCCCCATCCCGGGAGCAGCAGCATCCTGTGTGTGCCAGGCACCGTACCCGCAGCTCAGGCAGCGTCAGGATGTGGCTCTTGGGAACCCGCCTGGAGCAGGCGTTCTCCCTCTCCTCCTTTGGCAGCAGTTCACTGAACCTCTTGTAGGCACTTGAGGAGGAAAGAACAAGAGCAGCTCTGTAGTGCGAGCGGGAGGGCACGGCAGCCCCTCTGGGCGCCAGCCCGGGGGTCTCACGGCGGCTCCGGGCACAGGGCGAGGGGCCGGGCTGGCCGCTGCCGGCTCAGGGGGCTCCGGGGGGAGCACGGCGGGCTCGGGGCGGTCCCGCAGCCCCCACGGGCCTGTGTCTGTGCCAGACACCCCGCTGGCAGGGCACGGCACCGGCACCCTCGGGCTCGGGGGGATGGCACGGCCGAGCGGGACCCCCGGGGCAGGGGCTGAGGCGCCGGGAGTACGGGGGGCGCGGGGGTCTGCGCCCACATCGCCCCGCACGGGCGGTACTTACAGCAGGATCTCCTGCTTGCTCAGGAACGTCAGCTCCTGCGGGAAGAGCAGGGTCAGCCCCGGGAACC
>VXBX01000640.1:0-44352 GCA_013400415.1 Scytalopus superciliaris | reverse complement strand
GGTGTCTGGCTGTCGGTGCCAGGCTGTCAGTGTCTGTCCGGCTGTCGGTGCCTGTCCGGCTGTTGGTGTCCGGCTGTCAGTGTCTGGCTGTCGGTGTCTGTCAGGCTGTCAGTGTCCGGCTGTCGGTGTCCGGCTGTCGGTGTCCGGNGGCTGTCAGTGTCTGGCTGTCGGTGTCTGTCAGGCTGTCAGTGTCCGGCTGTCGGTGTCCGGCTGTCGGTGTCCGGCTGTGCCGTGCTGCCCTGGGGGCACAGCCAGCAGCGCGCACAGCGGCGCGGGCAGAGGCGGAGGCGGCACAAGGCCCAGGGGATGGAGCCTCTCTCTCTTCCCTGCTGCAGGGCCTGCTCTGTGCATGTTTCCCTGGCGCAGGCAGATTGGAGAGGCAGTGGGATAATCAGCAATCATTTGTGGGTAGCTCTGGCCTCGGAGGAGCAGATATTTTTGCCTGAAGCAGAGATACTTGGCTTGCTTTTGCTTGCAAAGGTATTCAGGCGTGTGTCAGGTAGAGAGTCCTTTGCTGATGCCCATCGTTTCTGTAAGCTCTGGGATGAGGCGGCCTCCATGGGCATGGCTCCGGAGGGGGAGTGCTGTTGTGTGCTGTGGGAAGCTGCCTGTGATCAATGGGTAGTTTCGTATTAGCTCCCGGTATGGCCTCTTGATTTCTCCCAAGCTGATCATGGACCCGTGAACTAAAACTGAGAAATGCTGAATTCAGTTTCCCATTCACCTTATTCAGTTTTCCATTTGCCTGCCTTTTGCATTCCCCATGCCTGGGTTGGTTGGATTTCAATGGAAAAATTCCAGTCCCGAGTCTGTTCAAAGAAACGTGTGTTTTGGTTTTGCTGCCCTAACTTCCTGTTTGGTAATACCTGAAAGACTCCACCTTTCCGAAGATTCCCGGGCACGGGGGGGCTGGGGGCGTTCGCCCCCCAGTACCGGTGCAATGCACCGAGACTGCTTGGTGTTCTTGAACCTTATATTATCTTAGGCGTTGTATGATGAGGCAGCTTGATTTGTTTAAAGCTTTGTGATGATGCAATGCAATAATAATTACAAATCTTCTCATTGTCTGAAGAATCTTTAAATACTACTCTGTTTCAGGAGGTTCTTCATCTGTGTTTATTCCCAAGAAGCACAGGCATGGATGAGCAGGGTTTGGTATTAATCATCATCATCATCATCATCATTTTAGGGTGGGAGGGCAGGAGCAGTTTGGCACTGGTGCTTTAGCTTGTAATTTATGGGTGTGACGTAATGTGCTAGATAAGCTTTTTTAGGATCTGCCATGTAAATTATGGCCTTTGTTTATGTGCATGCAATTACTTGTTTTGAAAATCCATGCTGTACAGTTTGCTTATGAGCCTGTGCTGGAGCTGTGAATAAGATCCAGCAGAATGTGCTTCAATTGCACAATATTGTTCGGGGGTTGAAAACATTTTGCTTTACCCAGTGCTCACAGCCTGCACCAGGTATAAAGTTACTACATGGCATCTGCACTCTGTGATGTGTACAGGAGTTGGCTGTGAAAGCAGTGACCAGGTGCTTTTATTTTCTTATTTCTCAATGATCTGGCAGGTGCTTATGTCTTCTGCTTTTTCCATGATATGGTTTGTTTTGTTTTTAAAAAAAAAGCGAGGTGCTGAAATGACTGATTTCTACTAACCAGGCTGGAGAGAGCAGCTTGGTTATTTAAGGCTGCTGTAGTTTGTTATGCAATCAGATTAACAGAGGTTGAAATGATCATTCAGCTTTGGGTAAACACAACCTATATGTGGATTAGAGTGACTGTTTACATCAGACAGATCTGCTGCAGTCAGCATATTGCAAATATTGAACAAAAACACAATGAGAGGACACAGTAACATACTAAATAAGTTTTTAGTAAATTGCTTGGGATTACAATGTACTTACTATCCATTGCCTGTGCTTCAGAAGCTTCTACAGTGCCTTAGGTGCTGCTCACACGCATGGGTACACTTACTTTCAGCTTCATTTAGTTGACAAGCAAAGGCCTTGGTGGATGTCTTTGTGCACAGCCCGATGGTGTCTGGGGCACTGTGCAGGCACTGTGCTCTTACTGCCCAGGTGTTGTGTCAAGGAGGATGACCAACACTCAACTGGAAGCTTTCTAAATAAAAATCTCCACTTCCAGCCACATTTGCTGAAGCTGACAGCCACTCAACCGGCTCACTGTTAGCTGGCCGTTTCTTACTGTCGTGGGAGCAGCGTTGCTGCAGGAGGGGTTTTTGAGGCTTGTCTCCCTGAATGTGCTCAGACAGGAGGTGATGATGCATGTAGGCTTCACTGCTCTACTAGAGGTGAGACCCCACTGGGAGAGGTTAAGAGCTGAAAGGGGAAGGTTGGAAGCCTGGGATGGGGTGAAGAGGAGAGGGAGGTGTTTGTCAGCAGGGACTTCTCCATGTCTGTGCACGCTCAGAGCCCGGACTGCGGTTGTACTGCAGTGGTCTGGCATGGGCTCTGGTGCTCTACAAGTGGACCTTGCGCTAAAAATACCATATGAAATGGTGTCAAGTGTTTGGGGGAAAGGAGGAATAACTGACTCCTGCAGTCAGTTTTCCAGAGGCCTTCATGGTGGTGTGGAGCCCGAGCCCTTTCAACCTTCCTCTATTCACGGCAAGGTAAGGTACTCTTAAGAATGCTGCTTTTCCGTCCTTCAGCCAGCGATGGAACAGGACTATATTTTGGATACACATTCAAAATTACTCTGGAAAGGATTTATTATTATTATTACTTATTTCCTTGCTGTGTCTAATTCTATATAAGCAGATGTCTAATTGCAAAGGGGTTTCACAGACACTTGTGTATGTCTATCACTGTGCAGCTCTCTGCTGTGTGTGCTGTGTAACTTACTTGTGATAAATGTACACAAGCACATTTAGGGTACACTGGCATCTAAAAGAGGTACTTTGGGGAATAGGTAATATTATTAAGGCTCTGTTATTGTTGGATGTTCAGAGGAGGCAGTGTGGAATGTGATATGCAATCAGTAATGTTCAGACTATTTTGTTTACTGGTACTAGCTTACTTCAGCTCTGATTCCTTAACAGGCTGGGATCCTGTCACCTTCAATTTTGTGAATGGAGTAAGAACAGTTATTCTTGGCCAGATCAGGGATCTGTGTAGTTTGGTAAGCTCTTCTGCTGGAGCCACTTACGGGTGCATAGGAAAATTGTAACTTCCGTGGTCATCGCTCTAGGAAATCTTTGGTCTGGCAGTTTCAGGGAGGCTGTTGTGTTTAGTGGCTGCTGATGGATTATCTTCTCTTAAAAATGTCTTAATCTGTTTTGAAAAACTTTATGGCATCAGTGTTCACAGTCTTCTGTGTTGGTGAACTTCTGGTGTAATTGTGCACTCTAAAAAGCATTTGATTTTATTCATTTTGTAGCTTGCCATTTCAAGTGCCTGTGATTTTATATCAATTGTGGAAGAATTCTTTTTAGATTTTCACACTGAAATAGACTATATATGGGGATGTTAACAGATCTTGTAGCATCTGTAAAGATAACTGCTATATGTTTGCAGTCAGGTGTGTTCCCAGCCCCATTTACAGTCGCCTTTCATAAATAGGTACCACTGTGGCTATCATGTTTAGGTGACTGCATGCAAAAAAATGTTCAAATGCAAGAAATTATGTGATTTCTACAGCTGTGCATCTTGCACACATATTGTGGTAAATCTTGATTCAGAGTGACTCAGGTGACAAGAGTTCCTACATGCCAAGGAGCAACTTCAGCAATGTTGGTTGAAGATTTACTGAAGTAAATCTTTGCAAGGGACCTCGTGCAACATTTTAGGGAATGTGGATGGATGTGGAGAACAGAATTTTAAAACTGCATTAAAGAGTTTGAAGTTAAGAAATACAGATTCCAGTAAGTGCAGCATCACGCAGTGAATACTCGGGCCCTGAATTGTTCTATAATTTAGCTTCCACCAGGCCATCCTTGACCATTTCAGTAGATGGGTGTTAACAGAGTTGTGGTTTGAATTGCACTTTTCCTTCCTGTGGCAGGGAAGCAGGATCCTTTGCCTGAGACCTACAGGACTTGCTTTTGTCCTAGTGGGCCAGTGGTCTCTCTGGGTTCTGGAGCCCTCTCGGTCGCAAACTGTGTTGTACTGGACTTCGATACTGATGGTAACAATAGTTGTGTTTGATGTGGTAATTTACCAACTTCAACAGCTGGTAAATTATTACAGGAATAATAGAATCACAGAATATCCTGAGTCTAAAGGGACCCATCAGGGATCATCAAGTCTAACTCCTGGCCCTGCACAGGACACCCCAACAATCCCATCATTCCTGAGAGCATTTTCCAAATGCTGCTTAAACTCTGTCAGGCTTTGGGCTGTTCCAGTGCCCTTATTGTGACAGTTTCTGTAATCCTGTTGATAAAAATTGGTAGAATTTTCATGTTTTTAAAGCAAACGGAGTATCTTAATCATGTAATTTCTATTGTTATTCCAGCTTTAAGCCTGTAAACTTATGATTAAAGTGGGTGGAATTTCAGCTTACTGGTTTATGGGTTGGATAATAGTAGAGGGTGACCAGACAAATGTTTTCTTTTTGTTTTAAAAATAGAGACACTTACATAATGACGCTATACATAAAAAAGCATGTGCATATGGATAAGATCTCTGTAACAGTGGTAATCCAACAGCATCCCTTGCCTGCGTGTCTGTTGTCGCTTGCTTCAAAGGAAGATAATTCTAGAGTGAAGAGATGCCAGTGCCAAGTGATTTGACTGTGGTATTGGTCCAGTCCAGAACACCCTTTAGGCAGGGCTCTGGATTAGATGTTTGGAGAAACAGATTCTTAAACCATTATGAGCTTCTAGTTTTTTATCTGAAAAAGGGAAAACCATTCTTTCTCTTTTTTTCTGTAGAGCACTGTTGTCTGTATTTTGAGTTGTTTGCAGGGATTCATCTTGTAATGTGCTGTGTTCTTAGTAAATCTAAGACCCCATTTTTGAGAATGTGGTGTTATTGCCAATAAAAAACCCACCAAACCCAAAGCAGTGAACATCTCTGAAAGCATCAGGATGGCACTGGGGTCTTTTCCTCATACTGTGAAAGTGGCCTCAGTTTGTTTTCCTGCTGTCTCTGTATTTATAACAGAAAAGAACAGACTTTGTCCATCAAATTTGGAGAAAGGTAAAAAGCAAGTTCACTTGAAATACGTATTTAATAGGGAAAATACTTCAAAATCTATATATACAGGTGGGCATTTTCCAAAAGTGTGTGTTAGGTGTTGAGGCCGTAACTATGTTGCTGCTAACCAAAATTCTGGCCTTGAACATATCTATAAATACCATACATAGCCTCACCCTTTTGACTCTGTGAAATGATACATAGCTGGAATAATTTCATACATCAGGACATAAAAGGACCTTGGTGAACTTGTGCTTTTACAGTAAACAAGGAAAAGTTTATCCAGGTTGCCCCGTTTATCCACACAAAGACAACTTTTTGTTCAGGGAGGGAAAGGTAACTTACCTCTTAGACTTTGCTTCTTAGGATTTTTTTCTCATCCCATCCCAAGATTTTATTAGTAGAAGCAAAACAGCTTTAATGTTCATGTATGTTTGGCAGACAGGTCTGCATTTTGGAGTCGTGGCTAATTAGATTTGCGGAGCCTGGGCAATTTTGGGTATTGGGTAGGGAGATTGTTTTTGCAGGAAGACAGAGGAAGGAACAGCTTGCTCTCATTTCTTTTCTTAGGGTGGCAGCAGCATTTTGTGTGCCTTTTGCAGGTTCGTGATGTTGGTGTGCCGTTCCTGGGACAGCTGGCTTATTTGAAGTTTGCCTTTGTGTTTGGAGAATTCTTTTAAAATTCCTATTCAATAAAGCTCTGAATGTTGGATATTTTCACATCTCCATTGGAAAAGGGTCTGATGGAAGAATTGGTTTGTAAACCAAAGCAACTGCTGTTTCTTAAGGGCTGGTAATGGGCTGTAAGCCCATTTCAGCTTCAACTTTGAGGGATGACTAAGATGTTTCTCTGATCTGGCAGTATCCAGTTTGGATCATGCTGCTTAATTTTGTCTACAGGCCTGCTCATCCCAGCTGCATCTTGAAGGGAGTGCAGCTGACGCACAGTGAATGTACTGGCAAAATGTGCAGGATCTGGGTCTTTTGTTGCCAATGGATTTGTCCAGCTGGGCATCAGGGTGTCGTCTGAAGTGGGCTGTTCAAAGCTGTGGTTTGGGCTGCTGAGCGTGGCCAGCCATGTGATGCTGAAGGACAGGGTACTGCTCCTTTCCTTCCAGCACAGTTGTGCCTCTTACATCCTCACAGTAGCTGTGGTCTGGTGGATGCCCAGAGGCTCAGCTTTCTCCTCTGGGCCTTTATTTTTGCAGGAATCTGAAATAGCAGAGCTGAAGCTGCTGAATAAGGTGGACTGAATCCAGGGGAACAGATCTGGCTCTCCCCTTCACCTGCCACAGAAATGCGGAGAGGAGAAACTCCTATGAGTACTCCAGGGACTTGTTTTATTAGTGGGTGAAAGCAAAGCCAACCAGGATTTTCTAATACTGCCTCTATTACTTTTACCACTCAAGGTTCTAATGGATATAATTGTTTTTTCTTATGATTTATGTTTTTAAATTACTCCCTGGTTTTCAGGTGTGGGAGTCTTATCAGCCAGTGCTACTGAAATGAAAATCAAAACCTCCCGATGAGCAAGCTCCTGAGGTAGTTTTTGTTGGATTTCCTCTGCTTCGGAAAATAATCAAATTTGAGATTAAAAAGTCCTGATGCTTGTGGGAGAAGGGGAGTGCTTCTTTCTTTTGTCTCCAGCAACGGCCAAACAAATTTGGTTTTGGGAAGTTTGCCTTTGCTATCATGGTGAAAATGTTTTGTTTGGCAGAACTGTGTGAATGACACCTGCAGGCATTCACGTCAAGATAAACCAGCCCCTGGCTGCCCCAAATCTTCCTGTTTCAGTCTGCAGAAATATGCCAGGGAAGCTTTTGAAATGGCTACAGACAGTGTACATGTTCTGGAGCAGATTGTGTATGGGAGAGCACGGCACAGCCCCAAGCAAAGACGTCAGCAGCGAGGAGGGACTGTCATCCCAACACAAACAGACAGAGCGGCTGGAGCAATGGAACACCGATGGGCACGGCGGGGTGGGTGTCAGCTTGGAATGTTGGGCTGGTTTGCTGTTCTTCCCCAGCCACAGGACTCTGAGGTGGATTTTCCTCCAGCTACCACTCTTCGACATTTTGGCAAGAGAGAGACTGTTTTCTAAAAAATAAAACACTAAAACATGGGATAAGAGGCCTCAGGCTTAGTAACAGCATTTAGGAGAATAATAAATGCTGAGCCTTGTGAATCAGCATTTAGTTGTATGTTTATTTGGGGATTTTTTACAAGCATAATGGAAAATTATGCATTCGACTCTTCTCTGAGTTGCTTTGGGATTCAGGGGACTTAATTTCCCTAAGACTATGAAAATCGCAGGCTTGGCAATGTAATTTTTGTTTGCCTTTACACTTCTGTGCTGGTCTTCGAGCTTTTTTTCATCCACAGCAAATGCTTGAGTGCTGCAACAGAAATAGTTTAAAAGCCAATGATTTGAGAGAAAAAGAGCTGGAGCTTCTTAGATGTCTGGGGACTGGATGAAGTAGGATTAATCTGGCATTAAGGCAGAAATTTGTGAAAGAAGCCTGCTCAAGTGACTGGCTGGAGAGAGCAGGGATTCATGAAGTCAAAGTCACTTCTTTGGCCAGAGGGAGATCAGGCTGACATCCTTCTGACAGGGCTTTTGTCAGGCCTCTCCCCCTCCGGCTAGCTGTCACATATTTTCTCCACAGTTGCTTGGCATTCTGAGAACCCATGCCTTAAAAAAAACCTCTCAGAATGAGCAGCTCTCCAGAAAGTTGTTAGAAATTTAATACTACAATTTAATGAGGTTTGCAAGTTACCTGTAACGCAAATAACAGTGCTGATGAGTTGCTTTTCAATTATTAATTTTTGTACAGCAAGTAGTTGGCCATTAAGATGGGTTATCTATGCAAAGTGATTCCATAAAATGCAAATTATTAGCTTCTATGTGGGTCAGAAAACATTGCATACTTGGTGTGATTCTTGTAGTTGAATAGACTCCTTTGCTAGGCAAATAATTTAAGCGCTGGTTACTCTTAGCATTGTCAAAAACATACATGGGTTCTTGCTGAGTGTAAATAAAAGCGTTTCAGCTTTGAGTGATGACTGCAGGATTTGGCTTAAAAGCTATTTTTGGGCCATGGGCACAGCCCAGAGCAGCTCTACTTCTGGAATGGCGTCAGGATGGAGGATGACTCAGTCACCCCTGCAGCTTCCCTGTTGCTCCCGAGAGGTAGTGATTTATTGCAGGGCTGTGTCAGCAGTAAATAGCCCTCCGCCTGCACTGGAACAGTCGTGGTTAGGGATGTGCTGGGTCCCTCCCAGTGCCCTTCCCACCCATCAGCTGCCCAGCGTGCCAGCAGAGCCGGCACCTTTCCTGCTCTGTGCTTGGCTGTTGGCCAGACACCCCCTTCGAGGCTTTGAGCATGCATCCTGTCCTTGCCAGCATTGGATTTGGATGGCATTCCTCTTGAGTCAGGGAAGATTGTCTGGGCAAAACCTCAGGGCTTTGGTCTTCTGAGGGCGCTGAGGATGAAGCAATAGCAAATGTGGCAGAATCAGCACATAGTGATGTTGCTGCTGGGTGAAAAATTGGTCCAAACCCTTCCCAGCCCTGCCCTGGCCTTCCTTTGTAGGCAGAACAGGTTGGGCAGCAGCACAAGACAAGAGGAGACTACAGAGAACAAGGTGAAATTCACAGAGAACATTCATTAAGCATGATGGGTAGAGGATTCTTGTTTTCTGGCATTTATGTTGGCTTCAGTGCATGAGGTGGGATTTCTTTGCTCCTGTTGTGAGGAGTCATTTGCTGAGGAGTAAGGCAAGTAGTTGTTCTAGTGCTGGCTTTTGCCACCTACCTGCCCTCCAAAAGAAGCTCCAAAATATAAAACCTTGCTAGTCTGAACACCTATTTTGAAATAAAGCACTTTCTTTCAGATACAGGAAATGTATACAGCGTCAAAGGTCAGTGATGGAGAATAGCATTCTGATGGCAATACCTGCTCTCTACTCTTCCACAGCTACTGCTATCCTGGGAAAACATATGAAGAACTCACTTGCTCGCTCTTGTTGTCAGAGCCCTTATCTTTTTAGTGGAGAGTAAATAACAGGGTAATTGTTGTGTTCCTGTATTTTTTGCCTTAAGCCAAATGCAGAATAAACAACTCTTTCCTGTGGCATTCTTGCATTGAGGTATGAAAAGGCACAAACAGGCTGTTGTTTGCCATAATCAGTGTTAGCTGTTCCCAAGATGACTGTCTCAGCAAGCAGAAGTTTTGATGCAGTCCTTGTCAGAGTCAGAGGTGAGATAGAATATCCCAGGTGAATTAACCATGCCAAGGGAATTATCCCCCCAGAATCTCTGGGCTTTCTGAGCATGTGAGATCAGCTCCACTTTTGATCTTGGTTAGAACTGAATATCCTCGGGAATAAAATCCACAAGTAAGAATGGAGGCAGCCCCAAAGACTTCTTGATTTCTCTTTTATGGTTGCTCTCTCGTGAATTGCATTGTCCTGTTTGCTGATGGATTCGTTTAATTAGTAAATTGGTGACCTCTATGCTTTTTTAAGTGTTCAGTTTCCCATTTGATTCTTCCTTGTCTATAGTTTTCCATTCCTTACCTGCTGCTAGCTCCTGCAACATCTCCTGAACATGCCTGAGTTGTGTTTTGCATTCAAACAGTTTTATTGCTCCAAAGCACTGACTGTGGCTGGGTGTAATGAGAGTAGCATGTAAGTACTCTAAAGTAGAGCTTTAATCTGCTGCTTCTGTGGCAGTCAAGCGAGTTAGGCTCCGTATCTGCAAGGTCTCTTCCAAGTGCCAGCTTAGCTGAGGCCTGTCTGTGGGAATGCTGACCTGGTCTCAGTGTTGAGAGGAAAAATCCCAGTCTTGGGGGAGGTGCAGGAACCTTTCTGTATCATCAGACCACAGGACTGGTTTTGTGTCTCCATTTGAATGTCCAAGAGGAGATGAAAAACAGAAGATGGGAGTGACTTTCACCCTTGAGGTAGCATATGCCTCTTGGTGGTAGAGATGGCAAGCTGGCTTTCCAGTTTCTAGTTCATCATTCCTACCTGGTCATTAGCCACCAGGTCTAGTAGGTTATAGCATTTGGTTAGTCACCAGAGGTACTCTAGGACAGAGTTTAAAACTGATACAAAATACAGTGGTCTAAGATGTGGCACCTTAGACCTAAAGCTGTTTGTTGTACTTACCTGGAAATGTAGGAGTGAACCTTTGGTGCATCTGTTTTTGGCAGTTCCCCTGGCTTCTGTCCTGTTAGCTGCTTTGTTACAGATCTCTGCCAGAAAGGCTTGATTGAAATGAGTGCCTGCAAGGAAAGTTATAGGGAATATTGAGAAAAAGAGAACAAGCTTGCACCAGAAAAATGGCTTTAAAGCATGTGATTAAGGAGGAAAAAACTTACATACTTCCAGATATTGCTGGAGTAGAAGCAAAATTCCATGGGGTAGTGAATGGGGCACTGAGATGGGAGTTTGGAGACCTTTTCTCAAGAGGCCATGGAGCTGCTGCAACTGGAGTTGCCCATCCAGGCTCTTTGCAGCTGTGATGGTGTCTTTGTGGTGGTACTTTGAGCTCATTCTGTGCCTTGCTATCAGAAAAGTAAAAACAGGTGCCTTTTCTCAGCTTTGAAGCTTTTTTTTTGTTTGTTTGTTTTGTTTTTTTAATAATGAAATTTGGATTAGAAATCCTTTGATCAACTGGAACCTCAGTAGCTTCATTCTGTTCTCATAACAGATTTGCTTTTCAAATACTATTTATAAGTTCAGAGTTATGAAGAGGTGTATTTCCTATTGCTGCCTGTGACAAGTACTAATGCTCCCAGTTCAGTCCTGGGGCTACAATGTCCATCCCAATTTCCTGATGGGTTTTGGAGCTTCAGCCACCTCCTCAGGGGGAAGACAGTGCTGATTGACTATAGTGTTGTATTGCTAGTAACTATAAACAGCAATTCTGACTCATTGGTCATGGAGGTACAATCAAATGCTGTGGCTATTTTAATTTGTTTACATATAGTGAAATTTATGTAAATATCAGTGCAAATTAGTTTAGCCCATGTGTGCACTTGTGCTCAGTATTCTGGGGCTGAAGCTGGGCACTGCTGAACTCTCAGAGAATTTTGCCATTGCGCTTAGCCAGTCTGGGATTTATCTTCTGAAAGTTTAGAGTCACAATGGGTTTTAATACTGTTCAACGTCATAGAAAAAGGATTCTTGTGGCTTTATATTGCCATGATCACAGATGTGAGGAAGTGATGCTGAGAATCCGTGCCCCAAAAGGCATAGAAAACTGCACAAAGACAAATTTGTGTCTTTATACAGCGAGGTATTTATTAAGGCAACGTTGGGGAACCCCCAGCTTGCGCTGGACAAAGAGTTCCAAGGTAGTCAGTGTAAGGTCAGGGTATTTATACAATTTCTATGAGAGATTACAACATTTCTACATAAATATTCATGTCGTTGCAACACCTAGTTATAATATTCATAGTAGGCGGAGTTCAGGCAGAGTCAGAGGTGTGGTCATTCTTTTGAGGAATATTGTGGTGGGAGTTCCTGTTACTTCATCGTGGTAGTGGTCGTATTTCTTCTCCTCATCATCACGAACTTTTGACCTTTGCTGGTTCCTGCTGATTCCAAGGTGGGATGTTGCAAGAGTTCCGTCCTCAAATCCTGTTACCTCTTTTATCTCCTGTTATCATTCCTCTGTAGCCCACTACCATTTCCAGACAATTCCCAAGTCCTGGCTTCTAGTTAAACATTCCCTAGGAAATTTGTGTTACATTGTCTGAGGATTTTAGGTTTTGCTCTGCTTCAGAAGGAAGAAATAAGCTGATAATGTGTCTTTCCAGTTGTCCTCTTCCGAAGATGTACAACTCCCTAGGACATCTGGCTTTTGGTTGTTCCCCAAATTTGACTCCCTGCCACCTGCTATCCCTTCCTACAGTCCTTATGTACCTCATAGAGATACATATGGAGCTTGCAGGCAGCTTGGGTTTAACATGGCTGAAAATTAGTATTGAAAAAGAAGTTCAGAGTCATAGTTGCCCACCATGATGCCTGGCAAAGGAGAATAACAATAGAAGCATAGAATGGTTTGGGTTGAAAAGAACCTCAAAGCTCATTTCATTCCAACTCCCTGCCATGGGCAGGAACAGCTTCTACTAGACCAGGTTGCTCCAAGCCCCATCCAGCCTGGCTGTGGGTATGGCATGTTGGATGACTTCATTTTTGGGTAGGAGCAGAGCCTGGGCATGTTGTGTCTTGGTCATCATCCAGAGCTGGTATCAAGAAGCAGAAAAATGACATGGAGAGTAGAAACAGTATGTTCATAAGCACTAAACAAGGAGGTGTTAAACAGTATGGAGGGCTGGAGGTGAAATGTGAAGAGCTAAATAGCTGATGGCACGAGGCTGGAAATGTGAGCAGGAGAAAATGAAACGTGGACTAACAATACTAAAAGGCACTTGCTGTTGAAAAGGAAGTTGTGTAGGGGCACACATGTGCTTTGCATTGCTATTGCAGGATGTGTGGTCAGAGGGGCAGAAATGATCAAATGCTTATTCCTCCTGGTCTTCATGTGATGTGTATGATGAATAAAAACTTTGAGTGAGAGCTTGGGGGCAGAGCTGATTTCTGTAGGCTTTGGTGGAGGATGTTGGGCTTTGTGTTGCTTTTCCTCTTTGTGCATTCTTCTCTTTTAATGGGTGACATATAGTTTGGCTGGATTCAGCCAGGAGATTCATCACTTGAACCATGCTGAGCACAAGCTATGTGCAAGGCAGAAGAGGAAAGAAAGAATTTGATCCCCGGTTAGGGTTTTTCTACAAATCTGAAATACTGAAGATCAGCCAAAAAGCTTGTAAATATTCCAGTTGTGAGCTGTAGTGATTTCATTTAATGTGCTTTAATGAGAATCCTGTCATCTTTTCCGGGTGGGTATGTTAATACTCCAGATTAGAACAGTATTTATTCTGTTCTCTGGCTGTACCCCTTGTTTGTTCCCTAAACCTTCTCACTTTCTACCACTAAGCACTTAGGTAACTGGTGTTATGGCAAAATTATCACTGCTTACATTAGTTCCCCAATTCTCAGCTGTGCTGGTTTGTATTCTGGTATTTGATTGCAAAGCCAGACAAGCGGGTAAGTACATAAAAGGCAAAGCAATAACAAGGAGAAAAAAAGAAATATTATCTGATTAAAATCCATTTCACTCTGACATCTTAACTAAGCTAATCAGGTGTGTGTTTTTGGGGGGAGAAGTAAACATGTGCATGAAGTTTTATGGATGAACCTTCACATGTTGTACCTGGGATGGGACTTGAGGGAAGAAATCAGTCGCATCATGGCATGGACATACTGTTGGGAAAGAGGGTGCAGTGGCTGACCCTGCAGGCACTGGCTGTGGGAATACATTGACTGTATTGATTCCAGTAGCTTTTACTGGTTAAAGGTCCTGCTTTGCAGATGGAGGCTTGTTGGTGTGTCTGGTTTATGTCCACCACCCATGCTGTGTTGTGTTGTGCAGCGCCCTGCGCGGAGTTTCATGTTACCACTTGTGTTGGCACACAGTGTATTTGACAGGAGACGTCCTGGCAGGACACCAAGGAACAGGAGCTGGCTTGTAAGCCAGCAGAGGTAATGGAGCACTGTGCCTGCTGCAGTGGGGTCTTGTATTCAGGAGGAAATGTTTTAGTGCTGGTTTTGAGAGGGAAGCTTCATGTGTGCAGTATCTATCTACAAAGTCTTAGGCAACAGCACATTGTTTCATGGGAGTCCCCTTTATTGGTTTAACATTTTGAAGAGTTTGTAAAAAGTTCTTAAGAAATTCTTTGGTTAACTTCCCTTGTGAGTTTAAATGATTTATTGTGGAGCTTCCTCTTTGCCAGCACTAACAGCCCTTCCTGTTTCGGTTTGCTCTTCTTAAATTTCCCCTCACCACATTACTAATTGTGTTATGTTGGTGCAGGGAAGCTCCAGATAAGATCAGGTGTTGTTCCAGGAAGTGCAACTGTGTCTTTCAGCAAGGAGATTGGCTTCCCAAAGCTCACAAGGTGAGGAGCAACCAAGGGTGAGTGGGGAACCAGGACATGGACAGGAGAGCCCAATAGGTAACCCTGTGCCATGGCGATCAGTCCATGTTGACTTGCTGTGCTGCATTTACTACAACTTTAGTTACACCTTGAATTGAAGAGGAAAATGTTGCCCCTGTATTTGGGTTGCTGTCGTAGAGAACATTTCATGGTAGTTTCACCTTTATCTGATCTGTATTCCTACACCCCTTCCCAGGTATCCAGTCTTGGTTTCTCTTGAGTGCAGGATGAAATGGTCCTTTAGTTTGATCCAGTATAGGTGTTGGGAATAATTCTGTGTCTTCAGCTCCTCTTGAGTGTTGTGTGGGCTTGTGGGATCTGTATAGGATGACTTGGGGGACTGGGGGATCCCACTGCAGGCCTCCTGGAGAAGGAATTGCTTCTTTATTTGTTGCTGTACCTCTCCTGCTGAGCTTATTGTGTAGCAACAGTTCTGAGAAGCAGAGGAATATAATGAAAGTTTGATGTAATTTTTTTTAAAAAATGCCGATTTCGGCCATATATATAAGAGCAGAGGGCTGGAATAGCAGAGGGGTTTTTTGCCTCTGCTGTGCTACGTGTCCTTTGCTTTCCTGTCTGTGAAATGGTATAAAAATGCCAACCACCTCTGCTCAGCACATGGGGATGAAGGAGTAAAAGCTCAGTGAAATTGCAAAATGTTTCCCCATTCATAAAAAGGAGCACCTGTTCTTTTGGGTTTGAGGGGGAGGGGCCTGCCTGTCCTTCATTTCTTTAACACTGTTTTCTCATCTTCCTCTCAGATGAGTACTAAAAGAGTTGCTGGTATTTTTGTGGTCTGTGAAGAATGATGGATTATCATCTGTTAAGGGGTTGACTGGCTAATTGAAATAGTGAATTTTGAGTGTGCTGTGAGCACGCTTGCTCCTTGGGTGTTGTTACTCAGTGTCTGTAGTGTATGAGTGCTTGCTGGAGGAAAACTCATTTTCATGTTTATACGCTTAATGATTTGCTTTGGTAAAACCCCCTTACTTTTAGTCTCTTTTAAACCAGCAGAAAAAATTAATTTACTTTTAGAGTTGGTCACTTTTTTTGAGATTGCACTTTCTTCTCCCGAATTCTCAAAATAGTATTTTTCCTCATGCTTTCTACTCAGCTATGCACAGCTAATCAGAATACTATTTTCTAGTCCAAAGAAAACTCTTTTAGATATTAACAGTTTATTCTGTTCTCCATCAGATTCCTGCCTTAGCTGAGGACAGCACTGGAGTGATTAGCCAGAGACTCTAAGCACTAAGGGTTTGTAATATCCAGCCACCTGTAATGCCTCTGTTCTTTGAGCTGAGTGAGAATATTGGGACACCATGCCATCCCTCCTCACTTTTAATTAACACTGGGCTTGACTGAGCTTTGCTTGCCAGTTTATGTGACAGAAATACCTGTGTAGGATTTGTGGATTGAGTTGTGCCTTTGTTCTGGATGTGCAGTTGAACAAGTGTGAGTCTGGTCCATGATAAGGGCCCTGCTGTTTCTTTTCTGTGTTTCTTTCAGACAAGCTACAGAATCACAGAATATTCTGAGCTGGAAGGGACCCACAAAGATCATTGAGTCTAGCTCCTAAGTGAATGGCCCATACAAGAATCAAACCCACAGCCTTGGTGTTATTAGCACCATGCTCTAACCAGCTGAGCTAATCTCAGGGTCCACATCAGCTTTTTTTATAACGGATTGCTTTACAAGCCAACTAGAGTGTATTTTATTCATTTGATGTGAACACAAGCAAAGATACAAAACAAAAGACAAAGACAAATGTGTAAGAAAAGATTCTGCTTATGTGAATTCTGTTCTAAGTGAATGGGAAGCACTGATTATTTGTTTAAACATTTTTTCATCACAGAAACTGCTGCTCTCACTTGCTAGTGATACAAATTGATGTTTGGGAGTTGGAGTCAGTGGTGGATGGCCATCTGCTGTGCACCATGTGGATGTGGGTTTGTGGCTGCCCATCTGCAACTCCCACTCATTTCTGCTGCTCCCCCATTACCATGGGGGTGTGCTAAATCCTGTGGGTAAGATGACTTGCACAAAGCATTGATTGCTGCCATACCTATTTCCCTCTTCATGCTACTTAGTTGTGGTACCTGCTGACACAAAGGAAATTATATATCCTGGGCAGATGGAGAGCAGGAATGGTATAAATGCACATGCTTCTGAAAAGTAACCCTAATCAAAGGTACAAGCATCCAGATATATTTGTAACATTAATAGTAATTATGTTTATTTAATAGAATCATTAAGGTCTAGAAAGTCCTCTGAGATCAAGTCCAACTGTTCCCCCAGCAATGCCAAGCCTACCACTAACCCATAACCCCAAGTGTCACATCTGCATGTCCAGGGATGGGGACTTCACCACTGCCCTGGGCAGTCTGTGCCAATTTCTGATCACCCTTTCAGTGAAAAAATTTTTCCTGATACCCAATCCAAACTTCCCGTGGCACAACTTGAGGCCCTTTCCTCTTGTCCTGTCACCTGTGACCAGGGAAAAGAGACCAATCCTTACCTGTCAGGGAGTTGTTGAGAGTGAGAAGTTAATAAGGATAAGTAAGTAAGTAACAGAACATATGCACATACAGTAGGGCAGATTGCAGTGCAGGACAGCTGTCCAGGTAAGTACCCAGTGTCCCCTCATGACCCTGAAATTAGTGTGGTGACAAACAGGGAGACTGCTGTGATTCCAGGTTAGGTCCCTTTTGCATGTTCTGAGAGCTAGTAAGTGATTTATTGTGCAGATTGAATTGGATTGTGAAAATTATTGTGGTGACTATGTCTAAGGAAATGCATACAGGTCTGTTAAGGAATTTTGGAGAGCAGGTGGGTACAGTGCAGACAGACCATGGCAATGGTAAGCACTGGGCTTAGGCTCGGTTTCTGCTGGCTGCTTAGCAGCAAAGCCTCACTGACCTTTAACCTTCACTTTACGCTATTTTAAATGTGTTAATTGACCTTTACCTGCTGTACTTGTGAGAAGTGAAAGCCAATATAAATGATGTGCATATTCCAGCATTTTGTCTAAGGTGATCTTCAGAAGTGTGCAGCTACAGCAGCAAATCTGCCTGAGCATGTCCCACGGGCTGGAGCTTTGGAAACCTGTCTTGGTGGTGTTTTCCGTGTCAACAGTTCCCCTGCTCTCTGTGGCTTTCCATTCTCCTTTGTCAGCTTTGTGAGGGAGCAGGCTTGAAGCAGAAGATAACTGGAGACTAAAATGAATGTTTAAGCACTTCTAGAATTACCACTGACAAATGAAACAACCGCTTGATTTCTGTGGGAGGCGCATTTGCCAGAGCCTTGCCAAATATTCCAAAAAAGAAGCTGGAGAATGTTACATACAAATGCCACAGCATTTCATGGGAATTTATTCTGTTGTTTCAGTAGTGACTCATCTCCAGAATCATCCTCCTCACTGTATAAATGCGGGGGACAAAAAGCACTGACAAAGTTCTCAGAACCACCTACAAAATGCAATGTCCTGTTCAGTTATTAGTTACATTGGAGTATCTCAAGCCCTGAGGCAATTTTGGGAGTTATCTTGGCAAAAGATGCTTGCAGTCCAACCTTATTCACTTTTTGTTAAAAATCCTGAATTTTTTAGAGTGTGGCACGAGAAAGAAGTGGTGTAGTTATGGACAGAGGAAGAAGTGCTAGGTATGATTCTCTGGATGGACAGGATTGTTGGTTTTGAAACCTCAGGGGTTGTTAAGACATCACTTTTTCCTTTCTGCATGTCACATCTTTGGCTAAATGACCTGAAAATTAAAGATCAGCATTTCAGTGTGTTTGTTAAATGCTTCATTTCCTGAGGCAGCAGCTCAGAAAGCCAAGGGCTCCCATCTCCATTTTCCTCCTGCCCCTACTCATCATCCTCCTAAGGCAGCAATGAGTACAAAAACAGGAAAGAGGAATGATAAAGTGTGGGAATAAAGCTGAGTTAGCAATGCCAGGAGGAAACAGCTCTCTGATGGCAGCCTTGCTTCTGGTGATAGAGTTGAACTGACTTAAAATACTTACGAAAATGGAGTTCTCTCCCTTGGCAATTTTTTCTATTACCTCTTCTAACCATTTTTTAAAGCAATAAAGTAGAAAGAATGCCCATTGTATTGACTGTATCCTGGCACTACTGTTTTAGCAAACACCTACACAGTATATATAGACTAAATTACCTAAAGGGCTTGTTAGCATATCATCAGCATGCAAAAGAAAGTGATGGTGGTGATGGAGTATTTAGAAATGATGTGAAGGACTCTGGCTCCTGTGTATGGTGCTTCTGCATGTGGAAGCTGCTGCTTTTTCCTTCAACCCTATTTTTTTCCTTGTATCATTCCCCAGCTATTGTGCAAATTGTTAGAGTGATATTTATATTTTTTGTAGTATTCCTTGTGGAATTGCTGGAAAAATAGAACTGCATTATATGGCAAAATGTAGCATGGGAAATGAAAGCCTGATGCTGCTTTACTGCCTTAACAGAGCCACAGAGCCTGACCCAAAGGCTTGGGGGACTCTCTTGATTCATCAGACATTGCCAGTGTCCTTTCTGGTTGGTGCTGGGGGATCAACACAGATGTACTTTTGACTTTTCCATGTGGCACTAATATTCCCCTCTTCAAGAGCAGCATAATGCCAAGAAGGACTGGTGTCCTTTTCTCCATGTTCAGATGAGTCAACCACAGTTAACGAGTCCACTGTGAAGGTATGGGGGGGGAAGGGTGTCTTGTGAATGCTGAGGACAGTGTCAGCCTTGGCTGGGGATCTGAGGACTCTGAGACAGGGCTATCATATAATTTTTTTGCTGTTTTCTGGTTTCACATTTCAACTGAAAGAAAACCCCTTGAGCACAAAACTCCAGACCTTTTGGACGAGATTGTCTGGGTGAGAAGCAGCTGTACTATAGAAATTCCTTCCTAAAGGGAAATGTCATTCAGGGATCCTGCTCCAGGATTGCCAGTGTGAGCATGGGGAGTTCATGTGCTCAGCTCCAGGCGGAGAAGAGCCGACTCATGGAATGTGGGCACCTGTGTCTCTGAGCCCCCAGAGCTGCAGAGGGGTGATGAATGGAGAGGTCCCAAAGGTAGTATGTGAGAAGGGAGTGTTTAACCAAAAGGTTTGGAAATAAAAACCACTCAGCCCATGTCCCTTCTGTTTTTTGATGTTGGTCTGGTCCCACGGAGAAGGATTTCCTGAAGATCTCTGCAGGTACATGCAGGGCTCCTTTTGGAAGCAGCGTAAGCAACCTGGTCTAGTGGAAGGTGTCCCTGCCCATGGACAGGGGGCTGGAACAAGATGGACGTTAAGATGCCTTCCAACCCAAACCATCTTGGGGTTCTATGATTCTGTGATTTTATGGTAGAAATTAGGGTGAAGTCTTGTACTACATAAACCTTTTCTAACAAAAAGAAATGAACCATTGAGAATGATAGCAAACATACAGGAAGCTATGAAATTATCTATTAGGAATGGTGTATCCTTTAGGTTACAAAAAAGATTGCTTTTAGCAAGACAATGCTATATTTTCATGAAGATCAACAGGATTTAATGGTTACCAACTGATTACAAGGGAGCTTTCTTTAATAAAATAGCTGCCAGTTAAAATGAAGCTTCAGATTTGGGTTGCCTTACTGAGAACTGACATTACTTGAATTTAAATATGAGCATTCTACTTAGTGCAGGAACTGTGAGCAACAATTTGTGCCATGTCCTTATCAGCTCTGGAGAAGATTGAGGAGGTGTATTCAGTATTTTCCTGTCCAGCCACAGGCGTCCATTTCTCATACAGGAGACTGAGATGGTGCCTTTTCTTCTCAAGTTGTGGATTTCAGGGAAGCTTCCAAAGCCAGTCCTTTTCCCATAGAAACCGGTGGAAGATGTGCCTTGGAAAGGGTTGTTGGTACTTTTTGATTTCCTTTCTTTCATTGTTTTCTCCATAAAAAATGTCCATTGTTTTTGGGGAGGTCTTTATCTTGCTGTTGTCATTTTTTGTTATTGTTTTGAAGGATTTAAGACTTTCCCCCCTATTTTATCATAGGAAAATTCTGTAAGCTACCTGGCAAGTGCTTTTGTGAAGTTCATAGAGCACTGAAGCAGTGGTAGAGCAAAACCATCCACCAGTGAAAATACTTGATCCACCAAGCAAGATGTTTCTGAGAGAAGTTGAGTAATACTTGACTTGGTTTTGTTTTGTTTTGTTTTGATTTGGTTTCTTGGCTTCCAAATCAGTGTTGAAAAATACCTGCCAACTGTAATTATTTTACTGGAAGTCTAATTCAAGGTCTAATTTTACTGGAAGCCCGAAGGAGGGGAGGACACCAGAGCTGGAGAATGGCATCTGATGTTGAATGATGGTGATGTCAGACATATTTAAGGTAAATGAACTTGCTGTTAATAGAAAAAACATGCAGTGCTGCCGTTGGTCAATCATGGGCCATGGAAGTACTTGTAGCAAGCTGGTCCCTTCACTGCTGGTCCAAAAGCCTCTGCTGGTAGTTTTGGTCATCTTTGACCAGATCCTCTTGCCATGTATGTAATTTTGAGCCCTCAAGCTTGTTTTGTGTGTTTGAAGTGCTTTGGCTGAAAAGAAAATCAGTACTATTCTGATAAGGTGGTGGAAAGTATTAACTTTGCTTGAAACAGTAACTTTCTTCATGTGATTCAGCTTTGCTGTTAAGGACTCACTGTTGTGCTGCTGTTTCTCCATCAGGGAGCCTCCTGAAGCAATTTCAGCTTTTCCAGATGGGTCTGCTAAAGTCTTTGTTATCTGAGTTTTTTCTTTAAAAGGAGAGAAGGGGGAGAAAAAGCAACTTTTCAGAGGGAATCAACCCAAAGAGCTGGTTATGTGGGAAAGTATTCAGTTTCTTCCATATTCAGTTATACTCTGTGGTGGAGCATCCCAGATGTTCAGGCACAAAGAGGTTGCTCTTGTGAGACAGGTGAGATACACCTGATGGCTTTCTGTCCAGAAAAATCCCAGTGATTTGTCTTCATGCCCATGGGGAATGGTTGAGGGGACCATCTGTTGGTCTTACAGTTTGAGTTTTCTTGATATAATTCTTCTCATCCCTCTGCAGTTCCCCTCCCTGTGTTTAACTGGGTCGTGTTGTGGGGTCACACCATTAAGTGAAAGATCAAACCCTCGTTTCAGACCCAGAAGTCTTTTGTTTAACCTCGGTCAGCAGTTTATGCAGCGTAGGCATGTTCTGGTTTTGCCCATTGCAGAAGCCCACGAGGAATTTTAAGTGCAGTTCTGATACTTGCAAAATATTTCTGAAATTGGAGAGATGATAAAGGATTGATGGTTCAGTTGTGCTTTGTGGGAAATGTTTACAGAGCAGAAGGGTTATGGCAGAAGCAGTTAACATTGTGTTTTAGTAATTTAGGCAAAAATGTTTGGGAACAACACAGTGGGAAACTATTTTCATGTTGTTCTCAGGGGGAAAATAACAGCCATGCTGTGTGCATTGGGCAGGATAGTGATGGTGCTGGGCACAGCACAGTTTTGTAGCTCAGTGGGAGAGTGAAGAAGGATGAAGGGGAAAGGTGAGGGATGAAGGGAAAGGGGACTCTCTCCTCCCTCACCTACTTTCTCTTCAGGGGAAAAAACCCCAGCCCATGATTTTTCTCAATTTACCTATTGAGGATAAACTTAAAAGATATTTATAAACCACAGCGTTTATCTGATTTGTCTGGTTAGGCAAATCAGCAGACTCTGCTTGGAGAAGGAGGCAGGGAGGGTATTGCTACCTTTCTTTTAAACTTCAGGTAGAATCTTAAAATTAGAAGTTGCTGCAAGTCCCCTCCAGCATGTTTCATATAATTTGATATTTACACACTGAAAGCCTGTCTAGACTCTTACCAGTTGTGTTTATTATATACAACATCAATCACAGCATGTCTCTCCTTGTCAGTTTGTATATATAAGATTCATCCTGATCTATCCACATCTCCCTTTTCCCCATAAAACTCCCCCCTACTCCCTTTTCCCCATGAATCTGCTTGTTCCAGGAGCCTGGCAGTGTCCTGAGCATCAGTTTTGTCCATGAGTGTGGCATGTTGTGCTGATGCTACAGGTTTGCTGCATAGGCCTCAACTGACTGGATCTGCTTTTATAAACCTTCTGTCACGGTGTAATAGATGTTGAGGGATGGGAAGGAGAATCAGGAAAAGGTAGAACCTGTGGGCTGAGATAAGAAGAGTTTAATACTTGAAATAAAGGAATAATGATGATAGTACTAATAATATTGTAGTGAAAAAGGAGACAATAAAAAGAAAGGAATACAACCCAAGAAGACAAGTGATGCCCAGCACAGTTGCTCACTGGCCGATGCCCAGCCCCAGCAGTGATCAGCCCCTCCTGGCCAGCTCATTCCAGTTTGTGTACTGGGCATGCCATTCCATGGTCTGGAATACCCCTCTGGCCAGTTGGGATCAGCTGTCCTGGCCATGCTCCCTCCTGGAGTGCAGTTCCTCACTGGCAGGGCTTGGGACAGTCCTTGACTGGGGTAAGTACTGCTCAGCAACAACTAAAACACCAACATTATTCTCCCACTGAATCCAAAGCTCAGCACTGTACCTGCTGCTCGGAAGAAAATTAACTCTCTCCCAGCCTAAATCAGGACACCATTTTTTGAGCTGAGGGTGATTCATTGTGTTCAGGGACTGAGGGCTGACCTATTTTAATCTGGAACCCACTGCAACTATTTTTAGTTGTCTGTTTGCACCTGTCTAAGGATGGGGATTTTGGTACCCTCCATCTTCTGAAAACTGGTCCTGATGCCTGGAACGAGCAGCATTTTGTAAGGTCTGAACAACAGCAGTCACAGTGTTCATTGTTAAACCTGGTTTAAGTTTTTTGGTGTATTCTGTAGAAGTAAAATTAGTTTGAATAGGAGTTGCAAATTGTTGTCTGTGTGACCTAGTACTAGTGTTTGTTTATCTTCTATTTTATGCTTTAATTGTAGGCTTTTTGGAGGAGAGTGTTCTTGCTCCAAGTTTGCACAATGTCCAGCATATGCTACTCCTATGTACTACAGATATTAAAGTAATAATGGAACTGCATGCTGCTCTCTCTCCTCTCCTCCACAAGCTGATTTAAACTGTTCAACTCCTCCTTTCTTATCTGAAACCCTGTGAATTGTGCCTGGAATTGTTCTGAGCTTGTCAGAGCTCTCTGCTGCCTGTTTAATAACAAGGAATGCTGTTTGCTTACATCTGGTAAATCCTTTATATTAAACAGGAGCAGAAGCTGTTTGCTGTATTCTGAGGACTTCAAGGAATCTTGAACAACAAACAGTTTTCCCAGTTTCTTCTCTAATATTTCTGCTGAAATATTTACTTCTTGTCTCAATCTTGCAGAGACATCCTTCACAGAATGTGTGTTTAAAAAAGAAGTGAATCTGAAATCTATAGAGGAGGGATTAGAAAGTCAAATCCCGGTTTGGAAGGTAGATATGTTTACTCTGTGTTCACACTTGTTTACAATAGATGCAGCATTTGGGTTTTTTTCTCTATCCCTTGCTGCTTCTGGAAGTACATTGCATGTTTAATTAACAGTTTCACATTTAAATTATTCCCTGCTTCATTTTTGCTTCCCACTATCAGTTTCTGCAGTTTCATTTCTTCTGCTGTCATCTGTAACTCTTCCTTTCCAGTACAAGAATTAGTGAAACACTGGAGATGCTGTTTCTGCAGATATTTGTGAATGCAGCTTTCCCAGCAGGAAAAGGCAAAACAACTGCTCACCGAGTCACTTTCTCAGTGATGGTGGAGTGTTGGTCCATCTTGGTCAGGTACTGAGGAACGGAGTGTTTTATCCTGCACATCTGCCCAGAGCCTTGGGAAGGAGCTGCTTTCATTTCTCATGGCATTGACCTGCCTGGCAGTGCTTCTCAGATCACTGTCTGGAGTGTGGAAATGGCACTTCATATTGCCAGTGCACTCAAATGATACAATACACAAGAATTTGTTTTTCATGAGTGGTTGAAAGCAAAGGCTGATAGTGACAACTATAACTGTATATTTTCTCTTTTTAATGGAAGTGTTTTCCTTCCTTTTCTTATAAACAAAACATATGCACACAAAAGGGAAATATTATATTTCCTTTTTGGGATTGGAAGTCTACCAAAGCAGTGATAACCAGCTTATTGACATTTTTTCCAACTAATTGGAAGCAACACTTTTTTTTTTTTTCTCTGTGTTCAAATTATGGTCTGTGGAAATTACATGGCCTTTCTCTTCCTGACCCATGGAAGAGCAGATATCTCTGTGGCTGGATGTTTTCTCTCTCCTTTGCTGCCTGGCTGTGTCACAGCCTTGGGTACAGTTTTCCTGATCCCTTCACTGGGGTCCTGGTTCCAGTTGTGCAGTACAGGTAGCTTGTGGTAACCCTTCTTGTTTATACAAGGGGCAGAATGCTTGCAGCATAAATCCATGCTCCCAACTATCCTGGTGTTAGGATTCCCCAGAGCAGACTGATAAATGTGTGATTGTGGACGCACATCTCTGCATCTTCATCTGGAGTCACAGCTCATGAAACTGAACTCATTGGTTTAAAAATACATGTAAGGGTTTGAGGAGTTGGTAAGGGATCCAACAAGCTGTTTCCACACCCCTCTCCAGGGAAGGCATCTTCATAGTCTTGAGAAAGGTCTTGGTCAAAACTTTCTAGACAAAAAGTCCTGCCAAGGATGCACAAACCTTCCTCTATTTCAGATCATCCTTCTTAACAGGACTACCCTGCAATAAAATGCTTGTGTAGGGTTAAGATTAGGGGGGTTTTCTTCTCACTTGGATTTTCAGTGTTGCTGAATTATAATAGCATCCACTTTTAAACCTGCTTTTGCAGCTTTCAGTCAGTTTTCTTCACTGAATTTCATGCTTGTAGGCTACATATAAATGCAGTATTGTCATTAATGGTACGAGTGATGTCCTAAATGTCTTCATACACCACATTTGCACATCAAAAATGATTAACCTTCATTTCAGGGGTCTGATAATTCTTTAGCAAGAAAATAATTGAATAGTGTGGGAACATGCTCCTACTGAATACTGAAGAATGCCCTGTTGTAAGAGAAACTCAAGTGCATGTTAAACAACTGCAGGCAGATCTATTTTTTAATTTAATAGGAGAGCTCATTTGAATGTTTTCCTGAGGGAGTGCCACGTTAGTGAGCATGTTGTTCAACTTGTAAGAACTAAAACACTTCTCTTAGCAGGGAAATCCTATGGGATGTCATGTTGAGTGGTGATGTTGAAAAGTGTGTATATTTGAATTTTTTGTACATGGATTCACTGTCACAGTAAAGTTTTTGATGAGACAGGATACAAAAGTAACCCTTGATCCGGTCAAAAGTCTCTCTCGGCTCTCTTGGCTCTCTTTAGGCACTGGAGGCACATTTTCCAGTGAACCTGAGGCTTGTGCTTCTCTGAGAATTTGAGATACAGGAAATACTGAACCCTAAAATTTTGGGATTTTTTTTTGGTTTTAGGGTTTTTTTAAAACAAGTTAGAAAGTTAGTATTTTCTTCCCTCTCCTTTTGTTCACCAAACCCCGTCGCTGCTTGCAGTGAGCATGTCTTGCTTGTGCCTGGAATCCAAATGCCATGTCGTGGTGCCTGAATGGGCTCAGACTCCAGCTTTTGAGGGAGCTTCAGGAATTTGAGAAGACGTTTAATTTGCAATTTCAATTCATCATTGTCTGTGAAGAGCTTTTATTCTCTAGTCCCCCTTCCTGTTATTGTTTGCTTTTCACAACTTGAGTGCTGCTGGCTCTGCAGTTGGAGTTAAGGCTGTTTGGTAAAGGAAGGGGGGAGTTGGTTTGGTTTGGGTTTTTTTCGTGAAATACAAATTATTTTAGAAAATGGATAATGTGCTGAAAAATGCGTGTATGCCTCATGTACAATTATATCTGTATATAGGGCAGATTAGTAATCCTTGCAGAATCACAGCGTACTACATCAGCTCTGAAAACACTGTTATTTCCAGTAAAAGTGCTTTTTTATTGCATTAAGAGGTTGTGCCCTTTACATGTAGCAGTGATCATCCACTTGGTCATTATACTCATGGCAATTGTTGACTACCTCTTCTCATACCTTTTGGCTTATGAGACATTATTTATAAAGCACAATGAATAAACGGTGCTATTACAATGCCTGGAAGGTGTCATTTTTTAAGATGCTAGGTTAAAATACATTTTACAAAGTCTGCTAAAATTTCTTCTTCTTACGGTTTCCTGTTTGCATTGCAATAACATTAAAACCTTTAACTGATGCTCCCCAATTCTTTGCTCTCCTTCAGGAATACTCATGATTTTCTAGAAACTGAACATGACGTGGTGCTTTTTCCCCAAAGAATTTCTGCTACAAGCTTTTTGCTTGGCAGAAACCCAGCTTTTTCTTAAAAACTCTATCTGCACTTACACAATGAAGAAACCTGCAAATTTTTCTTGATCTTTTTGTCCAAGTACTAATGATGTAATTTGCATAAAAACCTCAGACTTCCCGTGCAGCATATCACCATTTTAAAGGATAAACCTAGGGGACTATCTTTTTTAAATGCCATTAGAAAATGTCAGAAGCGAAGGGTCCAGCATACATACAGTTCTGTAAGAACATCATTCCTAGGATAGCCAAATCTCTAAAGCTTTAAGCTTCTCTTTGATCCAAGGGATTAGTGGAGATTTCCACTTTTGCGTGGCAAATTTTTGGACTGTTGAGGATGCACAGAGGAACTGTGGTTTTGTGGGAGATGAGTCAGGCGGGAATAATGTTACTCCCAGTCTTCCTCTGCTGGATTGCCCAAGCAGTTCCAGATAGGTTTGGACGTTCCACTGGGAACATTATGAAATGCTGAGGAATTATGATGCAGCTGTTGATGGGGTCAGTGATAGACTGATGTTCAGGTGGCATTGCCAGGAGACCTGTCTTGTGCCACAGGGTTGGAGTGAAGGTTCTCTGATGAAGGCAAAGGTTTTCTTCACCTTAGTTAAAACATTTGCAGTATTCTTGGGTGATGTAATACAATTCTTTGCAAAGGGAATCCTTAACTCCTAGTGGAATTATTCTCTTGCCCATGTTGTGTCAGAAGACAGTGATTTTTGCAGGGTTATAATTTTTTCATAGAAAACTTCCACTGCATAACTCATCCTGTGATAGGTGTGGTTGGTCTTTTGTCACATACCTGTGAGGATGTTTCTTGGAGAACAGGTTGATCATGATGAAATCTGTGATGAGAAAGGCTGCAGAGACACAAAGAAGGGGATTTGCAGGTGCAAGGAGAAAAATCAAAGGTAAATAAGAGATAAGACATTAGTGGTATGTAGAAGATAGATGTTTTGCAGGCCAACAGCACCTGTACGTAAGAGAAGGGCTGATTTGCATCAGCCGTTTACACACACAAATTGGTATTTGCAGTATAAATACCGCAGTGTGCTTATAGCATCTCTTGGGGTGACAGTCATGAGCAATGGAGGACTCATATTTAATGGAGTCTAGGTTCAGCTGTCAGGTGAGCTCTGGCTTTGCAGAAGCTTTCTGTCAGGCCAGAGCTATTGCACATTTAAATCTAAATGATGAAATAGCATCAGGCTAAAGAAATGCTCAAATAAAGAATAGGAACTGTTGCAAAGGATTATCAAAAACATCATCTGCTGTTTTCATGTGTCCTTCAAGAGCTTTGGAAGCGGGGCTGTTGTAGTCAGCTGAAGCAGGGCTGTGATCCCAGTGTGACCTCCCTTCTCCTTGAGTCACTGTGGGATAAGCTGGGGTAGGTTTGGTTAGCAGAGGAGGGCAGTGTTTTAATTTGCTCTCATTCAGTAGTACAATTGCTATTTACCTTCACTGTGCATCCCCAAATCAGCATCCTTTGTCAGACATCCATTGGTACCAAACTGCTGAAACAAGACAAGGTACTTTGACGTATGTGGTTGTTAAAACCCAATTTTGTAAATACTTTACCTCCAGTAGGGCCTTACAGTCCTAGAAGGTACAAACTGATGAGGTCCTTGGTGAATATTTCATTATCTTTAGGAGGAGTTGTTGTTGGCAGGGACTAAAGCAAAGAAATTCAAGGTGTGTGCACTCAGAGACAAATAATTTTGAGTGCAGAGAGAAGTCATGTGAGAGCTTCCCATCAAACCCTGTGTGTTCTTTTTGTTATCTAAAACAGGAAAACAAAATGCTCATCAGAGGAGAGCAAACTGCAAAGCAGGGTAAAACCAACCAAAATGCTTTCATAGTTTTTTATGGTTTCAAATCGAACTATTATCCTGCTGTTCTGATAGAATTATTTGTTAGCTTATTTGCTGCAAGGGATAGGATATATCACATTCAAGGACAGGTTGGACAGGGTGTGGAGAAACCTGGTCTAGTGGAAGGTGTCCCTGCCCATGGTTGGGGTGGAATGGAAGTAGCTTTAAGGTCCCTTTGAGCCCAAACTGTTCTGTGATTCTGTGAACGGCATGAGCAAATTTAAAAATTTATTTTATTTTATGTATGTTTTTTCCATCCAATAAACTGTGAAGCTCTAGCAATAGAAGCCTATAATTAGAAAAGGATATTAATAGTATATGAAGGTTTCTGAACTGTTCTTTACTGTAGGTTTCTCAGCATTTTTACTTTGTGCTTGTTTCCTGCTTTAACATATTTAGTAATGTACAGTGTGAAAGTTTTGTTTTGCATAATAATGATATTGACAGTGCATAACAAATACTTCATTTTTAATGGAAAAAGAAAAGCCAAACAGTTACATCTTGAAGTGATACAGTGCTAAAAGTTGCACTTTCATAGCAGATACCAAACCAGTGCTCCTGGAGAGCTGTGTTTTAAATTAGACACCTATTTTTTGTTGCAACCAAAGGTGTTTGCTCTGTTGCAAGACATTTCTTTGACACTTAATCTCAGGTTTGAAAGCAGCATGGCGAGCATAACCCTATCAGGGTGCAGCAATTTCTTTGCTTGGCATCTGGAGTTCTGCTGCGATTTCACATTTTTTCTTAACCTGAACCATCAGAACACAGCTCAGCAGGCGCTGCTGGCTGTTGCTTGTCATAAAGAAGAAATTACATAGGTCTGAAGACTTGTGTTGTTTCTGTCAAAAATGAAGTTTCCCAGGATTACTGAAAATCCATTTCAAGTTGCTGTGAGTCCCTTGGCTTAGGAAGCTTGATGTGCATGTGTTGCAAAGGTTATGGGCTCTTCCTCCCCCTCCCCATCCTTCCTATCCTGCAAACATTTCTTCACATCTCCTTGAAGGAAAGCTGCAGAATACCAGAATATCCTGTTTTAATTTAGCTGTGCCATACAGGTGTTATTTATGGGGAGATATTTCATTTGGATTAATATTAATTTAGATCACTTGAGGTTTAAGTTAAAGGCAATAAACAAGTGTAGTTTTTATAATCATGGGAAGTATTTACAACAGTTCTGAAAATTATTTTTAAAAACAGTGTTATGATAATTAACAGAAAACTAGTTTTAAAGCTTGCCTTCCAGCCCCTCTGGAAAGCAGTTTTAAGGCTGAAGAGGATGAGAAATGTTTTCTGCCCTGGAAATGAGATGGCAGATGTTCCAACACAGAGTGTTCAGTGTTGTTCAAACTGTTTGAGCCAGGACAGCCTGGCACCCTGAGAGGAGGAGGTAAGGACTGGTGTTACATATTATACACACATATATATCTATATATGTACAGGCACTTAACACCTTTGTGGCATTTTCATGCCAAAGGGAAGGCTGTAGAGGACAACATGAACATGTATTCAGAGATCCCCACAGCTTTTGCTCAGTTGCTCATTCATGACTTAGACTAGATTTGCCTCCTTTACCTTGCAGGGTTGGAAGAGACAAGTTTTCTCTTTGAACCAGTGTAGGGGTGTCTAGAGGAGCTGATGATGACTGGGCTTTTGCCTCTAGCAAGCACTAACTCATACGAATCATCTAATGGACTTCCATAAAATGTCCAAGAAAAAACCCAAAACTCATGCCGAGTTTTGCTCCAAAGTTTTTTTAGGCTAAAAAGCCAATCCAAAATATTCCTTGAAAATAAGATGTTCAAGTCACTCTTACTGTGAGGTAAGTGAAGATGTATGGACTAGGTGTGTGACACCAACAGAAAGTGGTCTAAGGGGGAAGATTATCTGTTGCCTTCAGTGTAGGGAACTTGGAGCAAATATGTATCAGTCAGGATTGTTTTTCAGTTCTTGCTCTGTTAGTTTGACTGAGCCTCCTTGTAGAAAATGTGATGCTTATTTACAGTAGAAATGTCTATTGACAGGGCAGCTCATGGAATGGGAAGTTTAGCATTGAGTTGAAGACTTAATGAAGGGCTGTTAGCAAGGAGCTGTCTGGTAGCATAAGCTGACTGTGATGCTGTTGAAGAATATAAATTCTTCCCTCTTAAGGAGTGCATCAGGAATGAGCATATGGAATCTCTTACGCTGAACATGAGAAATTAATCTGGGTAAACAAGATCCCCCGGTCTGTAGAAACTGGGGAAGAGGAGCAGCAGCTCACTGGTCTACTAATTCTGCAAGGTGCTTGTGGGGTTTTCATTGGAGATTGTCATATGAGACAGGTGTAATATGCAAGAACTGTCTTGCATGTTCTGATGCCACATCATGACAGCTCTTGTGAGTATTTTCCACTGACTAGAACTTGCTGTGAAATGGTGCCATACCTTCAGGAGGGATTTTTAGCATTTGTGAGGATCTACTGAATTACAGTCTATCAGGGTGAAGCTTCTGGTTGTAAGACCAGTTGACTGTTGATGTGTATGAAAAAACTGTGTGAGGGTGTTTGCAAGAATGATCCTGTTCACCAAGATAAAATTTGAGTATCTGTTTATAGCTCCTTTTGCTACACAAACGAGTACAAATGAATCTGTGCTGGTTTTAGTTTTTTTAAAATATTTTAATTTAGTATTCAGAATGTCCTGTGTCAATAATGAAATGAAGGCAGGAAATAAAATATCACAGCGCTGATGTAGCTTTATGTGTTATTTTTTGTCACGTTTTCACTGAGTTTTCTGAATTCCAGTGAAATATTGTCATTGAGCTGTCTACAGTAAAGCCCAGGTCACAGCTGTACATTATTCCTTCTAATCTGTGTTACCTTGTGCCTGTCAAGATAAGTTTATTTTAAGTTCAAGCAGCTTAATTTTCTGGCTTTTCTCTGACCCCTTGGGATTCTGCAGTTTTCTCTAGTCTTGATTAATTTACACAGTTTAGTGCCACTGTCAAGTATAGCCCTTCCCTGGCTGCTCTTTCCCGGGGATGTGGTTTAACCCATCTCTCTATTTAAGGAATAATGCTGGTGTTGGGGATTTGGTTTTTTTTTCATTGATGAAATTTATTACTCTGTGATTGGAGAGGGATTAATGAGGACTAAACGAGGGCAGGGAGGCTGCAGGAACTCACCAGTCCTGGGTCAGGCTCTTGCCTATTTCAGAGAGCGTTCCTGGAGGAGTTGTTTCCTTTTGCTGATATTTATTGAAGCCTTTTGAGGATAAACTTGCTCTTGTGGAGATTTCCCTCTTCTTTTCCCTCTGGCAGACCAGGTGACTGACTGACACTTGTTTCTGGCCACATGCCAGGTTTCTCCAATAAAACCCCTCCAAGATGCTGTCACTGGCTTCTGAACATTTCAGTAACAGGGACATTATCCAAAAAATCCAAGCATGCTGTCTTCTCTACTGAAACTTAAATTTTTTTGATTTAACATTTTTCTCTAGTTGTTTTCAAACACTGCCATTGGTTAACTCTGATTCCAAACCATTTGTAAGGCCTATTGATCTGTAATTTTCAAGATCATTCGAGGGTGTTTCCCACTCTTCCCTCTAACTGGCTTGGATGGAAAATGGAATGTTTTCTCTCGGTAAATTTTGAGTAAATCAGTCATTTGGTGTGTTTGCTTACTGGGGTGTAGGGAAGGCATGGGCAAGCTGCACGCCTCAGTCCCTGCCTGTAAGAGACACTCATTCCCTTGCTCACCGCGCAGTGGGTGGGGAGCAACCAGGGGAGTGTATTTATTTTATGTCTTTAGCTTGATTTGCTAAAATGAACATGATTTGTGTCTGCTGAAAGTGAGGTTCCTGTCTGCAATCTGCTGGCCTGTTTTGAGCCCCTGGGTTTGATTCCCAGCTGTGCCATCCCATGTCATTGGTATTCTGGGAGGGTGTGTGGCCGCTCACAGGGAGTGAAATCCTTGGGGCTCTGGAGGGAGATCGCCGGCCTGGGCTGGCTTTTTGCTCTCAGACCATTGAGGGAAGCTGAGTGCCATGGGGAAAATACAGAAGTGTGGGATTTTATCATGTAAAATCATAGTACCTGCTCCCCTCTGTCTGAGAAGGTCTGCCATGGTCTGAAATACCAGTTGTGGATTTTATACACTGATAAAGGATCTGTTAATGTCCTTCTCTGAGGCTGTACTTTGCCTTATAGAAAGTCAGATCCTTTCCCCCCCCCCCCCAATAAGGCACTTAAGCAGCATTAAATGAAGATTAATGTTCCATTACACTTTTACCAGTTATGTTACCAGACTGAAATGCGGTGGTCACATGCAGATGGATCTTCTGTGTCAAATAAGAGCAGAAATCGATACTTTTGTTGGGGTTTTTTTGTAACCACTGTATCTACAGAAATGCTGATTTGCATCAAGTAACTCCCTTGTTTCACTGGATCTTGGTCTGGAGATCTGTGTGTGCCAGGGAAGAGGGTTGCCCAGGGTGGAGATGTGAAGCACTTGGTAAGCCCAGCTTTAAACCCCAGGCTCTCTGAGCACCCACATCATTCCTCCTGTTGCATTTTAGCTTAACATTATGATTTATTTTTTGAATTCAGGGGCCTGTATAAGATTTTTTTATTGCCTAAAAAGAGAGGAGTACCCAATCTGTTGGGGTTACAGCTTCCATTCCAGCTGGTGTCAGCTGGCAAGTGCCTGAGGAATGTCCTGGGTTTGCATCTTGGCTGTATTTAAAGTTTGATGTCTGGTGCTTGCTCGGAAATTCATTTTTTGGGATGCTTGTGAGGGAATTTGTTGGCATTTGGATATTGAAATCCATATGGCTGCTTTGTGCAGATCCTGAAGGTGATCAAGGCTTCCTACCCAAGGTTTTTGCTGCTTCATTTTTAGCTTGGGTGGCTGTTGATACCTGGTATTTTTGCCCTGCATGCACAATGGGAACAGACTGACTTAGCCCTTCAGAAACCATCTGAATTATGTGATTCACGTCAGCTGAGGACCTCGTAGAAGACAAAGTTTCTATGTTTAATTCTTTCATCTTTATACTGTAATTTCCTTCACCCAACTGGCTGTCAGAGTAAGTGTGTTGCTGAGCAACTTCTTCCCTTCTGGCCATGGCATTTCTCTCCTTCCCTGGTGTTTTGGGGGACTTCGGAGGGGCTCTTCCATCCCAGCAAGCAGTCAATACTTCCCATAGTCTGGCTGCAAGGAGGCAGAATGGTGTTGGTAACACAAGGCTGATTTCACCCAATACCATATCAAAATTGCTTCTTGTGCTGCTTGGTTTCCTTGGGAGTTTGTGTGGCAGGTTTCAAACTAAGCACTGGGACTGACTGTGTTGGAAAAGCGCTTACGGGAGTGGGGATGGTGGTAGAAATAGGAAGGGCTCAGGTGTTACCACGCAGGAAAGTAAGGAGAGAGGGAGTGTTGCATTGTGGCTTGTCAGGAAGGAAAGTGAAATGAATTCCAGGCAGAATGTCCGTATTTTTGGTTTTAAGCTCTACAGCATTTTTGGTAACCTGAGCACTTAGACTTTGCTTCTCTTTTAACAAAGGGAAATTGAGGGGGGGGAAAAAAAGGGAAACGTGATTTTTAGTTTTTATTTCAGTATATTTTAAAACCTGTCATAGGCTCACAGCATGATTTGGGTTGGAAGGCACCTTAAAGGCCATCCACAGTTCCCTCCCTTGCCATAGGCAGGGACACCTTCCACTAGATCAGGTTTCTCCAAGCCCTGTCCAACCTGATCTTGAACAGAAACTTGTTGCGCTTGATGAACTAGACACATGGTTTCTGTCCTTGCTTTTTTTCAGCTTCAGACTCTGACATTGATGTTCTAGATTTAGTCTTTGAAGTTTCAAGGATCTCAACTTCACCCTAGTGCAGTGGGGTTTGTTTATGAGCACTAACATATGTATTAAGTGATTCACTGTAGATGACAAAACCATGAGTCTTCATCATGTAGTTTTTTAATTATAAAAAATGCAACTAAAGAGAAGCAAGGTGGAGAGAGAAGAATCCTGTTATTAGCTTCTGGGGTGCATGCTTCTCTGCTGTTGCTATCCTGATGACATTTCCTGCAGTGGGGTGTAGGCACCTTTAAATAGTCTGTTTAAAATATAATTGGGAAGTGCTCAGCTACAGTATCGTCATTCAGTTGCATGGAATTTGCATATAGCACAGGGATGGAAAACTACAGTAATACTGACTGAGGTTAACAGCGTTTTGGAGCACATTACTCTGGGAGCTGATTTTCCTGAGGCTGGGTTTATCGGTTTTCTGGCAGTGGATGATTTACAGGTGCTATAAATGACTCCAGCATTTACAGTTGTGTTGTTTCGAGTTAGATGCTGTCCTAGGGATCTGAACTCAATTATATGGTTTGTCTTACAAATAAGATTGAATCAGCTTCCAGTTAAAGGCTCTTTGCTCAACCGTGACCATCCCCAGTCGTGGGCTTGTGATAGGGGTGCCCAGTCTGTGCAGGACCTTGTACAACACTGGTTTATACCTGGGACCATATAGCTCTACTCTTTCAAAACTGGATTTGTGTGGTGCAGTCATGTTGTTTGTGTGGCTTTTTTAATGTTTCAAAAGGGAAAGTCAAGATTTGAGAGCTGAGTGGGACTTGTGTGTGTTACTTAAAATTTTTCTTGGTGTTACCTTATGTTAAAAAAAAAACAAAACCAACCAAACAAAAAGTAAAATTTGTGTATGTGTGTAACAGGGTCACCTGCAAAGGGCTGAACAACTGTGATCTTTTCTTGGGGTTTGAGGAAACTGTGGGTAAGCTGACTGTCTGTCCCACAGGCTGGAGGATGTTTTTTGTAGTTTTTTAAACCTAGTTTTTGCGTTTCAGGTGGAGTCTTAACCTGGGTGATGCATTCGCATCCTTGGATCGCAGCCCCTCCTCAAGCCAACCCAACAGCCTTATGTTCTCATGTCCTTGCTTTTCTAAGTCTTCTCAAACTTTTGTAAGCCATATTGCTGATTTCTTCAGGGGGACCTGTATTATTTTGTTTCACTCTTGAAAACTGAGGAGTGTTGCATTAACTTTTCTTCCCATCAGTTTTCTCTTCCTGCATGAACATCTGCAGAGCTTTAGCATGTTTGACTGTCTGTGCTGACCTGTTTTGACCCGGGTTATCCACAAGAATCATAATCACAAAGCCATTTGTATTGTTCTGACAGCACAGTTCTTAAAAAAATTACTTTTGCGTTTCAATTCCTACTGAATTTCCTACTGGTTGTATTCAATGGTCTTTGGAACCCTTTTCAATTATTTATTACACATTTCTTCTCTGCTCCTACACTTGAGCAGAATGTGTATTTTTGCCCTGCTCTGAATAGGTTCTTTCCCTGCTCTGGCTCCCGTGAGGCTGTAATGTTTTCAGCTGGGTTTTCTCCCCCCTTCTATTCATGTACTGATTTGGCAGGAAAGTCCCAGTGCAGGCTCAGCTGTGTGTCCAGGCGGCTGTGAGGGGGCGTGGGAGAACGTTCCGTTTGCTGTTTCCTTTCAGGATTATTTCCTCCAGCTTGTTCGTGCTCAATTACCTTTTGCAACTGCAGGACCACAAGCCAGCAATTCATCTGCCTGAGTTCAGAGACTTCACAGTCCCACAGCTGGACTGATGTGTGATCCCCTGATGCATTAAAGATCTGCTGACTTGGAGAGTCACAACACTTGATCTGAAAAAGTGGTTTCAAACCAGCTTTGGATGAACTGCATGAGTCTAAATATACCCATCTTGCTTGGGTGCATTTTGGGACAGCAGCTGGATCTTAGGTCTTAAGCTCTTAAGTCTTGATTCCATCAACTGCAAATGGCTTTGGATTCAGCCGCTTGCAAAGAGGAGTCAGAGCATGGACTGATGTAACCTTGATGTCCCAGATGGAGCAGCAGGAGTTCTGCTCACTCTATTGGGAGCAAGTGTCCCTTAAAGAGGGGACAGCACTGGCATCTGGTACCCTCTGCAGATGTGGACTGAGAGATGGAGCTCTTGCTTAGCTGGCTGACCTTTGTGCTGAATCATGGAATGGTTTGGGTTGGAAGGGACCTTAAAGATCGTCTCATTCCAGTGCCACCCCCTGCCATGGGCAGGGACACCTCCCACCAGCCCAGGGTGCTCCAAGCCCCGTCCAACCTGGCCTTGGACACTCCCAGGGATGGGGCAGCCACAGCTTCTCTGCCCAACCTGTGCCAGGGCCTGCCCACCCTCACAGGGAAGGATTCCTTCCTGGTATCCCATCTGACCCTGCCCTCTGACAGTGGGAAGCCATTCCCCCTTGTCCTGTCCCTCCAGGCCCTTGTTCAGGCAGATAACAAAGCTCTGATGGTGGATCAGTGCAGGCTGGACCTGGAGATGATGATATCCAGCTGATGTTGGGTTGGTGGATACCAGCACCCAACATCTCCCAGGCCTCTCCAGAAGGATGCTGTACCCTTGACCTCGCTGCCTTTCGCTTCAGGTCTGCAGGAGTGTTGGTGGAATTCACTGATGAGGTGTAAGTGCTCTCTGAGTGGTTCTTAAACCTCTTTTTGTACTGAAAACTGCTTCACAATTGCTATTATGGACAGTATTTATATTTATATATATTTAAATAAATTCAAGTGGTATCGGGAAAAAGTTTACACCATGAAATAGATAGTTATACTTAGTACGTTTCCCCTGATATTTCTAATTTGGAGAAATTAATTTGGTTTATACACAATTGGTTTTAAACACTGGTTTTAAAATATTCAAATAGATCCCTAAACTGTGAGTCAGAGCCAGAAGAGCTCTGTACAGCTGTCTATACACAGAAAATTAAAATGGTCACTTTTGGGGGAATCAAAGTACAGGGCCAGGATTCTGCCAGCTGGAATAAGATGTGGTAATTTAAAGAAGACAGAAGCTGGTTTAAGTGTTTTAAATCCTGATGAGCTTTGTTGCTGATTTGACTGCTCGTTGTCATCAGTGGGAGGAGAGATCTGCAGCACTCCCTGCTCCTCTGCCGTCGATCTAGCTCTGTGCTTGCTGCTTGTGTTTGAGCTATTATGTGTTAACATGAACTGAAAATATTTAAATTGTTTTTGGCTGTTCTGCTGCTCATTTATCATATCATAGGCTGGAACATAGTTTAGATCTTATTTTTTGTATATCCAGGCTTGGTTATGGATGTATCCATTCAACATCTCACCACTGAAAGGAAAAAAATACCATTACTTGCTCTGTTATCGTAAATGGAGTATAAATCTGTAACCTACTTTTTTTTTTTTCCTTTTTTTTTTTTTTTTTTTTTTTTTAAATAAACAATTCCTCCCNTTTTTTTTTTTTTTTCTTTTTTAAATGAAACAGTCACTGCCCAAAACTGTGACCAGGGTAAACTCCTACATCTGTGTTGAGGGAATGGAATAAGGGAATGTTTTTCTAAGTGCTGAGCCTCCAGCAGGGATGTCCAGAAGCTCCTGTGCCTGAGCACTGGTTGGGAAGGTGGGTTCAACACAGGGATCACAACAGGTTTTACAGGACTTGGGACATGTTGCTTTTCCTCCCCAGAGCCCAGTTCCTCTCTTGCTTGTGCCTTTCCTGCTGCCTGCTCTGGGCTGCAGGTTCAAGTTTCAGAAGGTGTGCTGCTCCTGAGCACAGCCTGCTCTCTCAGCTGCACTCCCAGCTCAGGATGCCCTGTGCAGTGGGATGCTGTGTCAGGTGAGATATCACACAGGCCTCTCAGATCAAACCACACCAATCCAAACATTTGGGTACTGTGGCCTTCACCAGAAATCCTGTGTTCTCCTTGATGCTGAGGAGTAACCCTGCTAGGCAGGAGGGAGCAGCCAGTAGTGTCATTTTGGGAATGCAGGTGTGCTTCTCTTTCGTTCCTACTCATGCCATTTCCATAGGACAGCAGTTAGGGAATCATAAAGAAAATTCCCAGTAGAAATGACTACCCTATACAATTGTTCACAAAAGCTAAGAGTGAAACGAGCTGCTTTGTTGGCTTTTATCGTGAATTTTACCATAGAGGCAGTTGTGCATGAAATAGGTGCCTGTGCTGGGGTCATTCCTCAGTAGCCTGGACGAGCCACTCCCTGTAGTTTTGAGCTGCATCTCTGCACTTGTTCTGTTGTTTATCAGGTTGTTGAAGAAAGGTTTCTTCTTTCTCTAGCTCATCTCCAAAAGGAGGAGGAGGCCCCTTTAAGCTGTTCCATCCTCTAATTGCACAGAAGCAGCAGAGGTGCATATGGCAAATGTTTCTTTGCTGACACATTAGCAGCAGGTCTCCAGCATCTCACCCCCATGGCTTCTGCATAGCTCAGTTGTTTTGTTTTATTTTCAGCCTTAGTGGCACATGAAGTAGGTCCTGCCATAGCTTTTTGGATGAGAAATGCCTTGGAAGAAAGCTGGGAGGCACACTGTGGGCTCTGTGTGGATACAGAGACATCCAGCCCCCTCCAACCTGCGGCTGCTTCCCTTGTCCTCTGTGGGCATGAATTTGGCCCAAACTTGCTGCTTGGCCAGACTTACCAGGAAGCAGGGAAAGGTCTCCAGGTGGAAGCTGGAAGTGCACAGCATTACTGGAGAGCATGTGTTCAAGGCAGACCAAGTATTTTCCCAAGGTGTGGTGAGATAGTAGATGCTTTGTGTTTGGAGGTGACTGTTTGGGGAGATAAATTAATTGTTGCTGTATTTGCAGCTGTCACTCAGGGAGGGGGGAGGTGATGGGGTCTGTCCTCTCGTTTGTGTATGTTTTTCAGGATTTTCTAGGAAACAACCAATCAACTGATTGGGGGACTTTTTATAGCAGAGCTGTTAGGATAGATCAGTGGGTCTAAAGGAAAGAAGGGACTCTTCATCAGGAACTNGGGGCTCCTCTTGTGGCAGCCAGTGGCGAGTTCACCATAGAACTGTAGAACTGTAGTGGTAGGACACAGAGTAATAGGTCCAAGTTGAAAAAGGGGAAATCTGGGTTATATATTAGTAAGAAATTTTTTCCTGTGAGGGTGGGCAGGCCCTGGCACAGGTTGGGCAGAGAAGCTGTGGCTGCCCCATCCCTGGGAGTGTCCAAGGCCAGGCTGGATGGGGCTTGGAGCAACCTGGGCTGGTGGGAGGTGTCCCTGCCCAGGGCAGGGGGGGAAACAAGAGGAACATTAAAGAAATGAGACCTTGAAAATGTGCAATTATAGATTATTGCATTAGGACCCATCTCTGTGTGGTTATTTTTACCATGATGGTGGCACACAAGAAGGACTGAGAAGTAGTTTGAGAAGGAAATGAAAGAGCAAAAAAATAAAGATTTGACCTTAAGTCTAAAAAGTCCAAGTCTAGTACCACTAGTGTGTGATATTAGATCCTTTATGCTTTTACTGTTGAAATAAAGAAGTATGTGCTTCAAATTTTTAGGAAATACATGCTAAGCCACTGCTTTTTTGGGAGAGGGGCAGTCCTAAAAAGAGCTGGGCCAGAGTAAAGAATTGACATCTGGAGGTGCTGGTGAGAAGAGGGCAGGAGGACTTTAGGAAAAAGCTGATTTTTCATTGTGCCATAATTATCCCTCAAGCTTTTCCTCCGAAGCAATGGGTTTTGTTGATGGAGCAAATACAGCTTCTACATCATTTATTTTACTCTGCTTCTAAAGATGGTGGGGATTGTTTAGGTGTAAGCTGTATTTTTAGATTATTTTATTAAGGCAGATCAAGAGGAGTGAGTTCTGAGAAGGGAGATGATGCTCAGAACAGTGCTTAGATGTGTAAAACGTTGTATAAATCACTGTTCCTGTACCTCAGGGCCTTTTGCTGTGTCCTGCTCACTAAACTGTATCTTGCTTTTAAACCATGAAGACACAAATGAAATTAAGTAGGAGAGCATATTGTTAGTGTTTTGATTTTGGTTTTTTTTTATACTTTAAAGGTACTTGGGCTCCCTTCCCATTACTTTCAGTGCTGGAGATTATTCTTAGATATACAGGAAAGTTACGTACTAAGGTGAATTGAACCTGGCTTTTCTGTAGTCCTGTCTAGTGTCTCACCACAGCAGCCTGGGCTGTAATCACCACAGTACTGCATTTTCAAAATCTCTTTGGAAATAAATCACAAAACAATCTTTGTTCCCTGAAACTGGTGGTTTAGCAAGTGGTCTTAAGCCACTTAAGGTGGAAAGGGTCTTGTCTCTAATCAGGCCCCTTGTGCTGGTTTCTCTTGGGTTTTCAAGCATTTTGTGTTGACTGTAGGACAAGGGAAATGGCTTCCCACTGCCAGAGGGCAGGAAGGAATTCTCCCCTGTGAGGATGCGCAGGCCCTGGCACAGGTTGGGCAGAGAAGCTGTGGCTGCCCCATCCCTGGGAGTGTCCAAGGCCAGGTTGGACGGGGCTTGGAGCACCCTGGGCTGGTGGGAGGTGTCCCTGCCCATGGCAGGGGGTGGGATGAGGTGACCTTTAAGGTCCTTTCAACCCAAACCATTCCATCATTCTGTGAACATCTCTGCTGCAGTTCTCTGATATCCTTCTAACAGATACAACAATTGCTACTATAGAAGGGGGAAATATTTAAGGTGTTCTGAGCATATTGTTGTTTTATTTTTTATGAAAAATGCTTGTTTTTTTCTGCAGAGGGAAAGTACAGAGGATAAATGCCCTGATTCTTTGGAACTGTTGAGTGGCACCATCTTCTGCAGTAATGAGAAGCTGTGGTTTGACTACAGGTTGGGAAGAGGCTGTGCAGTGAAATGTGTATGGAAGTTTTGCTTTCTCACCAGAAGCAGGCCACCTCACCTCTAGGGCATTTTTCCTCTGTGTGCTTGCAAAAAACAATATCCTACAGCATTGCCAGCCCATGAAGTCTCATCTCTCTTCAATGTTTTGCCTATTAATTCTCACAGAAAAAGGAAAAAAGTAATTATATACTAGAACTGCATTCTGTAGCAGTGATGGCAATCTTCCTCCTGAGGTATTTGAGGTTTTTTAAAAAATCAGAATAAAATCTAATTACTTTTCTTTGGAAACAGCAAAAATGTTAAGTCCTATGACTGACTTCTCTTCTGTTGCTGGGCTTCTCACACGCTGTGTGAATGAAGAGGATGATTGCAGTGCAATTCCTGTTCCCTTCCTCATTTGTATTTTACTCCATGATGCGTGAAGTCTCTTCATGAGTCTGAGGAAGGAGAAAATGCACCCTGGAAGTATCATGTGGCTGTCAGGAGCTTTTCTATTTGGAAATCACTTGTTGGTTTAATACATCAAAACCCCATGTATTGGATCAGCAGAAATGCTGATTGCAAACAGAATAAAAATAAGCTGGTTTTGCTGGTAAGAAAGGGAAGATAAGCCTCAGAGGGGCAAAGTCTGTCCTCTATTACGCTGATGATATGAATTAGTAGAATTAATTCAAACCAGACCCTCCCTGCTGGGAAAAACTGGGTAGGTGAGCTTCTCTGTTTTCAATGTCAGGTCTTTGTAGCTGTCAAATTGCATGTTTGTGTTTGCCCTTTGAGAAGTGGTTTGTGGTGAGCATGGCTCCCCAAGGGAGGGTGCATGCAAACAGCAGTTCTGCCATGCCACTGGCTGACTGGGCTGCTTTAGTTTGGCACTGGTAGTTTGGTGCAACCTGAGCACCACACTGTAGAGCCACAGCGTGCTGCCCTGCATGTCTGTGTCACTGGTTTTATTGCACTGTGCTACTTCTCATCCCTTTCACCAAGTTACTGCGGGTGGAACAGCCTGTTTGCAATAGGAGGCTGAAATGTGGTAGTAAACACAGGAATTCTGCATCATGGAGACAAACAATTCACAGAAGGAGAGAAAATGCTTTATTTAGTGGCTCTTAATACTGGCAGGTAGAGGGGAGTGTGTTCTGCCGATGGCTCCAAAGGAACAGAGTTCACCACTCACTCTGACTTTTCTTTTTCTCCTTCTGCTACTGCAAGATACTGCTCTGGAGTGTTTGCAACCCTCATTCTGCTGCTCATTTAGCAAGTTGGTGGATTAATTTTCAATATAGCTATGCTATTCATGTCTATTTGAATAATTTGAAGGAGATCTTACATGATACTTTTTTTTTTTAAATTTTCTTTCTTTCCCTCCTCAGGCTATCAGTGCACTTCAAAGGCAAAAATTTTATCTTCTTGGCTCAAAAAATGCATTTTGGCTGTTGAATAAAACCAAAAAAGCCATCTTTTGTGGTGGAGAGTAGCTGAGGAAGAGGGATGGGGTAGTGGGGAAGTCCCAGGTGGTAACTGCCAGCAGCCCTTGTGCAGGACAAATGCAGAATTCATTGCTGCTTTCTTCTTTTGGGGGAAAGAGACCTCCAAATGGAAATCAAACAAGCCTATTTCTTAGAGGAAATAAATTAATAGCAGTATGTTAAATCCTTGAGTACTGCCTGGACCAGCTTGTTTTGTAGGAAAAGCCAGTATGTTTTTTCTTTGTAGCTTAGAGTTTTTCATGGTTGCACAAAACTCATTGCTTTGATCTCTTCAACGTTGTGAAATTTTAACCTGATTTCCTGTGTGGCCAACACAGAAGGAAATTTTTAGATGTGTCTGCAGCCTGAAGATGTTGAAAGGTTGGTTATCTCAATGCAATAAAGATGAAGACAAATACACCTGTGGTAACAGAAGAATTAATATGCATTTGTTGTAAAACACTGGAGGTCCTCCACTTGCTGTGAAGTGTTTGTTGGAAGCAAAATGTGTGTTGTTGAGGATGCAGCCTTGGATGTGAAATAAGAGGTGAAGGGATGATGAGTGGATTAATGAAGTGTTGAAAGAGCTGGTAAAAGAAAAAACACATCAGAGACATGCCTCAGAAGAAGCTAGAAAAGAATTGCTGAAGGTTTCCAAAGGTAATTTCTATTCTAAGAATTGAGCTCCCCTGGTTTTAGCTCAGAAGAAACTTTGGGTATGAAGTACAGCATCTGCGAGTGTCTCTAGTCTTCTCCTGACCTGCATTTAAGATGTTAACCTTAAACCTGCTGCATTTCATTCGGGGGTGGTATAGACACTTTTGATGTGCCTGAGAGAATTTTCTCACCAGTGTTTTGCAGATTGGAGCCTGTAAATTGCCTCTCAAATCTTGATAATTAGTGATGGTGGGTGGTGAACATGAACTGCAAATGGTTTGAGGTTTTCTTCTTCTTTTTATTTTTGGTTTCTGAAAATCTGTGTGCCCCCAAAATGCTCTGGAAGACAAAAGGAGAAATTATATTTGTGCAGAAGTGGGGGAGGAAGAGGAATGGAAGTGTTATTCTGCTGCTGTGTGAAGTGCTGCGTTTCATATCCTCAAACCCTTCATCAGGCATCCCACTGAGTGAGGAGCAGCACCTCAGTTCTGAGTGATACCCGAGCCTCAGCACTGGTACTTCAGTACTTAGGCAGGAGGTTTCCCCAAGACTGGGAGCAGTGTAAGGTTGGAGAGCATCATGCTGCCCTACATCTCAAATTTCATGCCTTGTAAAATTAATGCTGCTTTTTTCTCACTCTTTTTGTTTGTTTTAAACCCTCCGCTACTCCTGGGCAGTGTCTCATGGCACTGTTACCAGTAGTCCAAGGAACATGCCTGGAAATGTGCATTAGACTTATATTGGAGGACATTTTGCAGCTTTCTCAACTCACTTTACTGACACCAGGAGAAGTTGCCTTCATAACCCAGCTATTAGTTGTGTACCTTTTTCAGGTGCTGCTGTGATGTTCTCCCATCTCATTTGTTTCCTTTAATCCCCGTGTGCCTTTGAACGTGACAATATTTTTAGAGGTTGGTGTGTGCTACCAATATGAAGCTCCTGTAGAGCTTTATCCTTCTGCATTCACATCCTGCATCTCCCAGTTTCTCCTACAGCTCAGTGGTCCTGGGACCATCACCCTCCTGCATATTTAGCAGTGTATTGTACTGCATGTCTTCTCCACGGACACCCC
>VXBX01000637.1:276-21531 GCA_013400415.1 Scytalopus superciliaris | reverse complement strand
AAAAAAAAAAAAAAAACCAAACACAAACCACCCTGTAGTATCTCCACTTGCACAGAAATCAAACAAGACGCGCGTCACATCTCAATCTTACCTGTGCATACACAACTTTATAGTGGAAACCATTTATGCCATAGTGGTGACAGTGAAAAGAAAGATTGGAGAGGTTCTTTATCATTCAATCCCAGAAAGCTGTGACAATTTAGTCAAGGTATTTTAAAATCAAATTTAGGATTAAGAACTTCAAAGCACAAGAAGAGTCATCTCACACTAACTTTGCAGTTCTGTTTTTTCCCATGCTGGTCTTAACCCATAGTATAGCACTAAGAAAGAATATTGGGTCCTCAAAGTCTGAGTGAAGGGAAGTGAGTAAAATGATGACTCAAATTTGCATATGTGTGAAAGGAAAGTGTGACTGACAGTGACAAACTCAATGTTCCTTCGTTTTGCAAGTGCATGGAAATGTGTCTAGAGCTTATAATGATTTCCTGAGTGAGGTAATGAGAAAATGTTTTGATTTGAGCTTTTTAACTTTTCCATTTTGTATGCTCTCTTAAAACTTTCAAGCATCTATAAGCTACAGTTTTCAATAATCGCAGTTAGAAGAAACTAAGTTCTTATCTTATTACAAGCAGTCAGAAGATGAGTGATGATAACATCATTAATTTTGTGAATGATCTGCTTTGGATTTGACTAGAATTTTAATCTATATTTCCTTACACTTAAAACCTTTCCAGCTAAGATTATTTCCTGTTTGTGCTCTACACAGAACAAAGTGTGTCTGTTCTTCATGGCCAGATCTATGAAAGAAAGGAGAGAAAGATGCAAAGAGCTGCTTCCCAGAGGCAGGCTTAGATGGAATATTGGGAAGGAATTGTCCCCTGGGAGAGTGGGCAGGCCCTGGCACAGGTTGGGCAGAGCAGCTGTGGCTGCCCCATCCCTGGGAGTGTCCAAGGCCAGGTTGGACGGGGCTTGGAGCAACCTGGGCTGGTGGGAGGTGTCCCTGCCCATGGCAGAGGGTGGCACTGGATGGGCTTTGAGGTCCCTTCCAACCAAAACCGTTCCACAATTCTACAAATTACCACCAACAAAATTCTCACTTACCATAAGCTAGGGAGTTGTCAGACATATCAATTAACAATATGATGTGACGCCATGGATATAGCATATTGACCTTCATGGGGATAATATTTTTTGCCAAAAATCTGATGGAACTACTCCAAAACCTATGAACAAAATTCCAGTAGTCATAGGTGTACACTAGAAGCTTTGAAATATATAAATATTTATTATTCCAAGTAATTTTATAAAATATTTTAGGTTCATCATCCCAAAAGTCATTTTATTGCCATTGAGGTAACTTCATACAGTGCTATTTTCAAGCCTTATCTAGTCAATTTTATTTTTGCACAAGAATTTTACCACCTGTCAGCCCTGTTGACTGTGTACAGCTGTGCACTGACTCAGCTGTTTCCTCCAAGTTTAAGAGTGTTTTCAGAGTTTCTGGCTCAGTCAGAAGGACCTTGAGTCAGAAACAGGAAAAAAAAGTAGAATTTTATTTGGCAAAGCCAGGTGGAGCAGAGTTTTTCTCTTCCAGTTTTTATGGCTGGTGAATAATCAATGCAGAACTTTTTTAAAGGAAATCTAAACATCAGGATGCAGTTTGGCCAAATTTGAGCTCAGATTCTCACTACCAAAGTGAATATATAAATAAACCACTCTTCTCACCATTACAAATAACAAAACTTCCATTCTGGAAGATAATTCTATGTGCACTTTCTCATTCTTAGGTGAAAAGGTTTTTGGAATATTTTTTGCCCTATTTTCAGAATAAGCACCATCTGATATTCAAGGACTTAAACTGGAAGACTGATGTAATTTTTCCATTCTTTTGACTGTACCTAGCCAAATTTTGGATAAAGATAGAAGAATAAATACTACAAAAAGAGAAGATTATTTTTGTGAAGTTTCTGACAACAGTAGCTGGAAAAAATAATAGAAATATCACAGACTTTCATTGTGGAAAGTTCACTGCAGTCTGTGCAAACCTTATAAACTTCAAAGAATTGGTTGGTAGTAGTTTAGTACAGTATTACATATGCACAGCAGAATTACTTATACAGATTGTTAGATCAGTGTCATGAATTTCTATCCACAACTTAAAAGATTTATGTAAAATGAATATGAAATTATTTTTACAGAAACCACTCTGCATGCCTCAAAGTCTACAGTTTGCTAATAAAAAATTGACATTTCCTGATTAACACTTACTTATGTCAATAACCGTAAAATATTTGTACATTGCTATAATGCTAAATAGAAAAAGAAACTGAATTAAAAGCATTTATTCAGAATTTTTGACTTCATTTACAGTTTCATAAGAAAGTGCAGTCTTGTAAGGTGCAATTAGTATAAGTAGAATTGTTTTGAAATCATAGCTCAGAGCTGATAAGAGAGATTTGAAATCAGTAACTATTTAAATTATTTCGTGATGCAACTTTGACGTTTTTTTCCCCTGAAGGAGAGGTTTTGGTAATTGTTCTATTTTTTATGCCAATGGGGATTTGCACAGTTTTTTGAAATTTCTGCTAGTTTTCTTCTTCGTTTCCCTGAAAATTATTTTTAAATGGTTAAAATGCTCAAACAAAACCATAATGCATGACTTTTACATTTCTTTATTGTGATTCCAGAATGAAAGACATTGTAGTGTGTGGTAAAGAGATAAAGGGGCTTGAGGAGTGTGAACTAAGGTTTTTACCCATGCATTTCATTTAGGTAAAGATAGCTTTAAATTTCATTATGTTTCTATCCTCAGGGAAAAAAAAAAAAAAAAAGGTATTATAACATTGCTGTTATTATTCACAAGTACTTGATGCAATAAATTTTGGGTTACTTGAAATTTCACGATGTATAAAACACTTTCTAAATCTTTTCTGAATTCATTCTGCACGGGTTTTAATGTTTATCAACATTAAACTCTTCCAGCAGACCATCAAAGTACATAAAGCTTTACTTCACTTCCTTTTCACTTAAATAGTTTAGGGGTTTTGATTGAATCTTATCTTCTATTAATGTTTAACAAGTGTGACCAACAGAAAAAACTTAGAACCTCAGCAAACAATTCAGGGAAAGAAATATTTAATGCCTGTTTAAAATTTTCAGCTCAGCAAATGTCAAACTGGTCAAATTTCTATATTTACCCAAAGGCATTAGTAATTGCATTAGTAAACCAGTCTTCAGGGCTCAGTAGTTTAAATTTTGTGTTTATTTGAACAGGAAGTCTGAGGATTTTACCTTTGATTACAGGTGTCATATTCAGGTATCTTTCTCAAGATTTGAGACTCTACTTAAATTATGTCAGTAGGGCAAACTCTTTTTAAAAAGCCAGGAATTTGTGCTATGTAGAGACATTCCGAAAGGAATGGATTCAGGCAATTTACTTGGGTTTGTTTTTTCACTTCTCAATCAGGTTAGGATAAGAACAAGATAATAAAATTCCCAGCAACTATTCCAAAAATTCAGCTTATCAGTTTATGATTCCCTGTGATACACACAATGCAGTTTCTGACTTCTACAATATCATAACGTGGGTATTTATAATTCTAGTAGCAGATGTTTCACAAGAAGCAAAGTGCTGTGTCAAAACCACAGGTTTTTGCAAGTTCTGGCTTTTGCACCAAGTTCCAGACTGAAGAGAAAATTACGGAGATAAGGATTTAAATATGTCATTTCATAGTAAAGTGTTTAAGTTTTCTGAGCTTAAATTCACATTTTCTAATGTTAGATCACAAGCTATGAATAAAATAGATAATCTGCCAGTTTGGCTTTATCACTCTTCCAGCTTGCTACTGTTCTCAACGCCTTCTGCTTTTTGCCTCTGTGTAATACGTTTTCTCATTTGCTATTTACTTACAGAAATGGGAAGAGCGTTTGGGAAATTTAAGATCAGCATTAGGAAGGGAACAATCTTGTTATCGCACCCTCTTCTATACCTCATGAAAGGATTAAAACACATCTTTCGCTTGGCTGGTTTTAAAATTGCTTTTTCTCATTCTTTTATTCAAGTAATGCCTCCATGGGTGGATCTTACTGACATCTTTAGATCTCAAATACATTATTTAATGCATACACAGAACATTTCTAAGTGTCCTTGCTCATGTTTCTAAAAGCATCCCAGTATTTTAGATAGCATTTTAGCTTTTAATTCAATACATTTTCTGATACACTCCAGAATTTCCACCTCCTCAGAAGCATCAGAAGCTAAATCCTGTTTGAATGAGTCCAAAAAGAGCTAATTCAATATTACAGTTTGAGTTATTTCTTCAGAATTACCTCTTTAGAGATACCTCTTTAGAGGCTGAAGAGTTACCTCTTTGTACACTTACCCCTTCAGACTTCAAGCTGGTGTTGTGCTGTGCAGTACCAGGAGTGTAATGGAGAGAAACAGCAATGGTGAGACAAGCAGGGTTTGCATCTTTAAGCACTGAAGCTTGAGATCTGCTTTTATGGCTTCATTTTGCATATGTACAGTGAATAGGCCATTATTCCTAGACACCTCTTTAATTAATGGTTTTAATATGCTGCTTCTCTCCTTCAGGAAATCTGTTACTCTCTGAGAAACTGCTCAGTCTGCTAAAGCCATTGGGTGCAGACATTAGTGTATAGGATGAAATAAAAGAGTAAATAAAGCTCTTGCTGTTTAAAGGCAGTTCCTCAACCAAACATGCCTGCACTCCTGCTTGCTTGGGTTACACTGACTATAATTCCAAACAATTCCAACATTTGGGATGCGTTTAAGCCTCACTTTTGTGCTGACTATTTGGCTCAGTGCTATATGTGTCTTGTTCTAACTTGGTGTACCAAACAGATGCATCAATGTAATTAATCTTAAAGTAATTGAGAGTGCAGAACACAGCCACAAACAGCAACAAAGCATTACTTTCCTAACTGTGTAGTAATGAAACAATTCCATGTGCACACCATCTCAGGTCCTGATGGGACTGATAATTCCTGATTTTCCACGGACAGTGAACGAGTCTTTGCAAATGAAGGCCCATGCTGACACTGTCTACAGTTCAGAATTGTTATGTTACATTAAGCAGCACTGTGCTCTTGTGCCTTATTAATTATGGGGCCTCTCACTGATCCTGTGGTAGTTTTTCCTCACTATGTGAGAACACAGCTTCTTTCTAAGAAACCCGTCATGCTGAAGCAGCTCATTAACTTCAGTCTTCCTCTCTGTTTGATATGACAGGCTTTACTAACTAACTTTAGATGTAAGGTAATAAAGTTTTATCTCTTTTCACAGTAATCCAAGACAGTTCATCACCCACTTCATTTGCAGACAGAAAGCTAAACAGACTTGAACATATCAAGAATCCTCTGTACATCAGATGCCCACAAAAATCTAATTTGAATGAGGGAAATTGCTTCGATCAAAACTCACAAATGCTTGTGTTCTGCAGAGATAACAGGGTTTTTCTCCCCCATCTCTCCAATCTTCTCAGTTTAGAATGTCTGGAGTTTCATCTGCTAGATTTTTTATTTTTTTTTACCTTATTACACACTCATTTCAAGCAAGGCTGGACATTTCTGTCAGAGGTGTCATGCAAGACATACGGAAGGTCAAGATGTATTCCCATAACTTAAAGAATAGACTGCTCCCAAGGGTGTAAAGTAGTGAATAACAGATGAATGAAGTGAGGAAGTAAGCCTTGTATATCTCAACAAAAACCCGGTAAATTGAAATAACTCGAGTCTTTATGAATGCAGCTTCAAGCAACTCAACTCATTGGAAGCTGTGAGATTAATGGTATTGATGGTGTTTTGGACCTCAGTGTTTAGTGCATATGAGCAGTGTTCCTTTTTGGAAGGCTTTCAGTCAACAGCTTTGGTCCAGAAGCTCATCAAGTGCTGAGTGGAGATGTTGCTTCCAGTTTGACATGCTGGTCTAAAGGCAGCTCTGCCCTCCAGTCCATAACCAACATTATGCCTCCACAGAAAGGTCTCTTCCAAGGCTCCTGTGACATACTTTATGTATCTCTTTCTAGATGCTAATTACTATGAGCACTTAAGTTGCTCTTGCAGTTTTGTCTTATTCCTTCATCTTCCATTTAGGCTTCTTGTCTTCCCTTCTTATTTTGCTGCTATTGCTGCCCTGCTTTTCAGAAGCCCTTATGTCTCTTAATGAAGGACAAATGGATTATTCATCTCTTTGTTTTTCCTTTTCCTCCTTCTATCCTCACTCTTAGTCCCTGGTATTACCTATCATTATATTAAGAAAAGAAAGATACAGAAGTGCTGCCTGAAGACCAAACAAAAATAACACCATTCACCAATGTCTACTGTGAGGAACCTAAAGATTTTTGGCAGAGGAATGTCTTGAGAGCAGCATCAGGAGTTTTTCAAGGCTGGTTGTGGTGGTGGTGGTGGTTCTGTGTGTCATGGCAATGTTTTATAAAACCTGATAGGATGAAGTGGGAACCCTGAGCCAGACCAACACCTGCCTCAGCCATATCAATTGGCAGATAGTTATGGAGACACCAGAGGAGGAGGCTCATCTGCTTCTAAAGGAGAGTTTGGGACTCCCCAGTGAGAGACACAACCCCAGCAGTCATCATCCAGGTGTGTCAGCCCCAGGACTACAGGTGTTGTGCCTTGATATTCAACTTGGTCTTGTTAGCCTACCTAGTCCCAAGGGAGTTAATTTAAAAACTCAGCCTTTCTGTACATCTACATGGATAATTTCTATATCTTTGTTAAGTTTTCAGGTACTGGTTCAATTTAAATTTTAGGACAAAACCTTGGAATCATCCTAGTGTCAAATTTGTGCACACTAACATGTTCAGCTTGAATATCTCAGGTTTGAAAAACTAGATTCCTTAAGATTTAAATGATTCAGTCACTTCCTTCTGTGACCAGTGAGTGGACTGGAGAGAATGGCCTAATGTTGTGTCAGGGGAGGTTTAGGCTGAATGTCAGGAAAAAGTGCTTCCCTCAAAGGGTGGTGGGCACAGAACAGGCTCCCCAGGGCAGTGGGCACAGCCTCAAGGCTGCCAGAGCTCAAGGACAACACTCCCAGAGACACGGTGGGATTGTTGGAGTGTCTGTGCAGGACCAGGAGTTGGAACCAATCCTTGTGGGTCTCTTCCAATTCAGAATATGCCATGATTCTTTGATTTGGTGAGAACAATTTCACCGAATGCCCTACATGTTTCCTAGAGGCCACTGCTCCAAGCAAAAGTGTCTCTCTCAGTTTAAGAAACCATTTTGGGTCCAGAAGAGTACTATTCCTACCCCACACATTTCTCTGAGTGTCTTACAGAATGTGGGCCCCACTAACCCTGTACGGGAACACAAATTTCTATTGTTTATTTCCATTGACCCTTTTTTTGTTCAGCCATTCTATTAGTCTGTAATTCTTTCTGTTCATGTTATTATTCATTGCCTCAAAAAGCAAACTTTAAGAATCAGGAGAGAAAGAAATTAAAGAGTTCACAGGATGTAAAGGCTCCATGTAAAGCTCCATTTACTTTCCAAATAACATGTTTTTAGGGAACAGCTTTACAGCAAAAGCTCATCCTATGAGCAGTGCTGGTGTGGGAAAGCAAAAGCAGCCTCTGAGATGGTAGGAACCTTCTCAGGTATCAAACACGTGGCTGTGATGAGACTGAAAGTTTCTGCCAGCTTTAAATAAACCTCTCAACCCCAGGATGGGGACAAATGGGTAGCTTATCTTGGAAGTGGGAGAGAAGCTTATCAGTGATTTGGGGAGTGGACACAGGGAGATTTGTTCTATGCTCAGTGGTGTTCNNNNGCTCAGTGGTGTTTATTCAATTAAAAAAAAAAAAAAAGTGCTTTTCTGCAAACAGAAAAAAGCTACTGACTAAAGATCAATATTATCAGCATTTGCTTGATGCGTCAAGTCTTTGCCCTGATAATCAAAACACATCATATGAAACAATTCGAAGAACATAGGAAGAGGCATTAGTTTTGTCTCCAGACGAGGAAAAGTCAGAACTTTTTTAATTATGAAGAATGTTTCTCTCTGAAAATTTTTAAATAGGCAATTTGATGTTACTTCATTTATTTTCCCGAGGTGCAAAACCTGGTTCAGAAAAGAACCCAGGCGTAGTTGGAATTATTTTTGTAAATAACACATGGTGCAGTTTATTCCTTTTTCTACAAAATTGGCATCATTACAAAGTGCTGCAAGCTTTCCAAATTATGTGACAACTTTCCTGGTGCTTGGAAACAAAGACTTCTTTTCTCTTGGATTATAGAATCATCTGTCTTAAGCAGGAAAATTGAGAGCCTTTACACTGGATTAAGACTCACAGTACCTTGGTTAGAGGTGTTTATGCCAGGGTGACAAAATGTAAGACATGCTATTTTCAAATTACTGCTGGTGATCCCATTTAGCTTGGAATAAGCCTGCATGCCCTGTGCCTGTGTGAAATGCCCTGTTATTTTCAATCTGTTCCATTTAACAAATTGGCACTCTGTAGGAAGGCTAGTTTGATCATTCCTTACATGATCTTAATTTGCATAAATGGAAAATGTCCCTTTGTATGTCCTCAGAAGGGTGTTGGTTTTATTCCCTGCTCATTGCTAGAACATTGTCAGGCATTATTATCCTGCACCCACATTATCTCTCTGGACTTTTATTGCCTTTTCTCTCTGTTTGGATGGTTCCTTCTGCTGTGAGGAAATGAAGTCATAAAGAAATGTATGTTCTTAATAAAACTTTTTTCTTTATAAAGTATATACAACTGTCATAAACTGAATCAAAATCCTTGAAAACAAAACAACCACTCTTAGTGATAAGTCAAAGCATTCTATTTCTGCATCTTTCATGAAAACTACTACTACTTCTCTAAAATCTGGAATCATGTGACTAAATGAGAATATTACTCCTGAATACTGAATTAGTGCTGCTTTAATCTTGTCAGACTAACCTTAGGCTGGGTGGTCTTTAAGCAGCAGTAAATACAGTTTCAGACACTGCAGGGAACTAAGTCTAAAAATAAGCAGCAAATGTGTTGGGGTGTTTTGTTTTGGTTTTTTTTTTTCCTTATGACATAAGGCTTTCTGAGAGAGAAGATACTCTGTAGGGTAATAAATTATTTGGAGATTGTGTAGGAGATTGAATATAACATTTAATTAGCAGATTGAGCAGACAACTACAAGAGCAAGAAATGGCTCGGGAGCCAGGTTCTATGATACAGAAAATGGCTGTAAATATGGATTCAAAAAAAATCTTGGGCTGCTGACTCCTTGAATAACAAGAGTTAAAGGGGAGCTGAGTGTTCATATTGGCACCTGGTCAAACAATTGTTATGTCTGTCTTGTGAAACTGGTGCTTACACATGCCAGGCACTTGGTGAGGGCACTTAAAACATTGTGCAAAATTAGGCAGGGAGAAATCCGGTTTTCCACACTCTCTGACTCCTTCTCAGGAAATCAGGCCTGGAACACACCACACTGCTTTGTGCAGAGTTTTCAGCAGAGCAAAGAGGTGTGTGCTTTACTCACACAGAGGAATCAGAGAATTCCTAGGTTGGAAGGGAACTTGAAGCCCATCCAGTGCCATCCCCCTGCCACACCCAGGGACACCTTCCACTAGCCCAAGTTGCTCCAAGCCCTGTCCAACCTGGCCTTGGACACTCCCAGGACAGCTTCTCTGGGCAACCTGTGCTGGGGCCTGCCCACCCTCACAGGAAAGTATCCCATCCATTTGGCAGTTTGAAGGAGGTTGTCATCACTCAGATTTGGAATTCACAAGATAGTCTACAGGAATCTTGAACACATACTCTTCTCCAACATAAGGTGGGACACTTTGTTTTAAGGGATTGCACAGAAGAGGTTTTATTTCCATAGCCTTGCATTAGATCTGTTTGTTTCAAGAAGCAAAAGGTCTGGATTAATCTTAATTTATTGAATTACTTCTTTTCAGTTTAATTTAAAAGAAATATTTGAATTCTCAAGCATATCCTCTCCTCCTCCACAGTCACATCGTGTTTATACCCAATAAAATTATTCGGAAGTATTTAACTGTATAGCATATGTGGCTTTGGAAAATACAGTGCTATTTAACTCCATAGATTTTGTGTTTAAATTTCAGTTAATTAGAGTTGCAGGTGTGTTTGTGTTCCATATGGTGAATAAAATTTGTCAAAATATATCCACTTTATATCCCTTCACTGAAGAAAAAAAGTAATTTTCACTAATATCATACGCAGTCTTTACCAGGAAAGTAGCATGGACTCTTACATGCATGTTCTATGTAGGTGCATGGTTTATTCCTTTTATACAGATTGCAAAATCTATATGTCTGTCTCTATTACCATTTCCTTCTCAGGACTTTTCTTGGTATTTGTTATTGCCACTGTCTTATCTCTTATAGTAATCACTAAATCCTTAAAAGGTTAGGAGGCATGGTAAAAGGCTGCATATAAACCCTAAATAAACCTCTAAATTAGTATTATCAAATAAATCTCACCTAATTTAGAATTTGAAGTGTAAGTGTCAAAAAATAAAAGTCAAGCTTGTTAGACTGCAACCAGTTGCAGAAGATGGAAATACAAAGTGTTAGAAAACTGAAAATAAAATGCCAGGTAAAAGGTATATCGTTTGTTGATGATACAGAACTGGGGGAGTTGTTAGTCCACCTGAAGGCTGTGCTGCCCTCCAGAGGGACCTGAACACAGAGAGACCTAAAGAGGTTCCACAAGGGCAAGTGCAGGTCCTGCACCTGGGGAGGAGCAACCCCCAGAGCCAGCACAGGGTGGGGTGACCTATTAGAGAGCAACTCTGTGCAGAAGGACCTGGGGGTCCTGGTGGGTGGCACACTGACCATGAGCTGGCAGTGCCCTGGGGGCCAGGAGGGACACGGGGATCCTGGGGTGCACCAGGAACAGCGGGGCCAGCAGGGCAGGGAGGGGACCCTGCCCCTCTGCTCAGCCCTGGGGGGGCCACAGCTGGAATAGTGTGTCCTGTTCTGGGCTCCCCAGGACAAGAAAGACTGGGAGATACTGGAGAGGGTCCAGCAGAGCCCACAGAGATGATTTGGGGTCTGGAGCATCTCCCTGCTGGGCACAGACTGTGGGAGCCGGGCCTGGTTAGTCTGGAGAGGAGCAGCCTGAGAGGGGATCCCCCCAACCCACACAGACACCCCAGGGCTGTCAGAGGAGGGTCCCACACTCTGGGCAGCACTGCCCCTGACAGCACGGGGGGCAATGGCCATGAACTCAAACACAACAAGCTCCCCCCAACAGGAGGCAGAACTCCTTTGCCCGGAGGGGGCAGAGCCTGGAACAGCTGCCCAGGGAGGGTGTGGAGTCTCCCTGTGTGGGGACATTCCAGCCCCCCGGGCACGTCCCTGTGTCACCTGCTGGGGTGACCCTGCCTGGGCAGGGAGGGACTGGGTGGGCTCCAGAGGGCCCTTCCGACCCCAGCTAGTTTATGGTTCTGTGATTTACTTATACTTCCACTCTCAGCTGCAGAGATCTGTCAATCCAAAGGCTGAAAACACCCATTCTGATACAAAACATCCCCATGTACACCAAAGTGGTCTGGACATTTCTTTGCAGTTCTCACAGTTTAACAGCATAACCCTCTAAGTTCATATATTCTGTACCCCTGGTTCTTCAAAATTAAAAGCATGGATCCATTTGATAAATGTGTGACCGTTATTGAGTTTTGCTTTCCTCCAGCTGACAGATAAGTCTGAGACTTAAAACAGCACGAGGTTCTTCAGGTTTGCAGTTTTGACATCATCGATCTTATTTCCAGAGGGTGTGATTGTATCATACTCAAAATTCTGTTACTTTTAAGAAAGCAACATCTGTTCCATATCGCATATGACCTTGTGATGTTCGACAGAATGAATGATGCTAAGGAGGCTCCACATTCTTATACTGTAAAAACAAGGGAAAAATTTAGCTTTTTTTGATATATCATACAATATTCCTTCTTGATCACATTAATATTTTTTCCATTGGGAGTGACAGGTCCAAGATTTTTAACTCTAATTTCTCTTGGCTGAGCCTTATGCTCATTAAGGTAAATTATTTTCACACTCAACAGTATTAATTATGATGAACATAGCAGGAAGTTGTTAATTTTTTTGCTTACTTCCTAAAAGATTAGCTCTTTGCATTTTTTTATCTCATTATTTGATTTGATTTGATTTTTTCTTTTGTTATCCTTTAGCCCATGGCAATGGAATCTGACAATTTCATGTATTTGCTTTTGGAAATCCAAAGTACTTACAAAGTCTCTCCAGATCATCAGAATCATATCACTACCCATTACCTTTAACAATTTCCTCAGAAATAGGATCTGAAAAATATCACAGTCTTTGAGAAGAATTGCTATAAGTAGACAAATTATTCTTCCTGATCTTCCTTTCCTATTAAACTTCAAATTGCTCACTCTGTGAAATGGACATGCCCTGTCAACCATCATTTAGGAAGTAAGGTTAGGTATTACCTGTGACCCAGGGTACTTTGGAGGATGAGAGAAGATATTACTGCCCTTCACTTTGTGGGAAACAAAGTCTATTCCCTTGGCTGTAAACAAAATTATGCATAGGACACATACATTGCTTTTTCACCCTCCTTATCAAATAACTGACTGAATGGGTGGTGGTTACATTCTTCTATCTCATTTGTGAGTTGTGTTTATAAGTACCCCAAAATACCTTGTTCAGGGAAGCATTTGTCTGAACAAAACTCCTCAGCCTGCCTTCGTCTGTCCTTAGTGCTAGGTTAAACTCTAATGGTGAGCATCACATAAGAAGATCCAATATTCACTCAGTCTGAAAGGAAAATTAATTCTTATTTCTGGAGTCTTAGTTTCTTCAACAGTTTCTTTGCCTTCCTATGCCTATTTAATTTTTTCAGAGCTGTTGCAGGTGTATAGGAGTGAAGGGCTCTGCTAACCATAGNTCTTTGTGCCAAAATAAGTTGAAGCAAGACTCTCAACATCAGACTTCCATTGCAGTTTTGGAAGTAATAGCATTACTTCTGCTGCAGAACCTGCTAGTATAAGCAGGAAAAAAATATCACTATCACAGTAGGTGAAAAAAAATCATATAGAAAAATATTTTCATTAAAGAGAATATGTTCTCATTCAAATTTACCTTTCACTTTTGAGGTTTTAAGAAAATGCAGCTAGATACTTGGAACCAAAGCTTTTTCCCAGAAGATTAAATTAGGCTGCAAACAGGACAGGGTTTTAGCCACTATTCATCAGCATCCTCTTCAACATCCTTGTTTAGGTATCAATACAGGCAGTGCTGGTTTTGGACAAATAGTACTAAAATGCTAAAAAGACATTATTTGGCTAAAGGGACATTTGTCTTCCTTCCTCTGGCTTGAAGAGAATAATGTTTTGCAGAGAGTCAAAAAGAGAGCTGCTTCTCACTGTGGCAGGGTGAGGTCTCCCAGTCTTCTCATTTTGCACTCAACAGAAGAGGATGCTCTACTCATGACTTCTTCTAAAGAGTCCTCCACTGTTCTGCATCACAGCACCAAAGCCTCCACAAGCATCCAGAGAAAGATAAAAGTTCACTTTGTGTGGAAATTCATCTTCTTGAATGAACTTTTCCTGCCATCCGAAGGCGTATCCTGTAGCACTACAGCTGCCTTTGAAACTCCTCAAGGCACTTTAATAATCATTTCTGCAGGGACCTGAACCCATAGCAGCCTTTAGATGAAGGTTTTTCATGATTCACATCCTCAAAGAATTCCCCAGGCCATTTTCTCCCTGTCTAGATGGGAAACCAATGAGTTGGAAATTATGTGAGCACACCTAATTTTCAAACATTTCAACCTTGTGCTTTTTATTGCTCCAGTAATAATTTGAAGAAATTCATCATCCTCTCTCAGATCAAGATTTTTGGCCACACTTCACAATCAAACTGCTGTAATCCTTCAAGCTAACCTTTCAAGTTATGTATTAAAGTTGATTACATTTTGTGTTGCATCAAGGAAATTACTTCGGTCAAGATAAGAACCTCTTGAATCTTTTTTCATTGCTTTCCTGGACTCAAAGCCGAAACTTCATGGGGGAAGGCAGGGTACAAGGCTGAATAATACTCTTGTTAAAGTGTCTGCTTCTCGTCACACAAATCTTTCATAATGGCAGTTCACTGTTTATCCCTGTTTGCCAGGAAAGTCACGCTGTGTTAGAGTTGCACAACACTTTAAATGGCCAACAGGGAAGCCTGAGTAGAGGCAGTGTGGAATGCTTAAACTATTCAGGCATTAAAAACCAAAATTTACTTTTCAGAATACTCATTTTTCACTGAAAAGCAAAGTTTTGTGATGTATCTCAATCAGCTGACACTGCGGGTCAGGGTGTTGTTTAGTCAGGTGCACCCAATCCTTTCTCATTTCGCAGCTTTGCCCCACAATTGCACCAAACACCACAAATAAAATGGGTAGCAATGTCCAGAAACTGTACCTTCAGGTAGAGGGCAGAACCTTCAGCAAGGGCTGAAGAACCTCCCTTTGCTGAGAGAGGGAATACAAGTGCCTGAAGGTAGGGGAGAAAAAATTAACATAGTAGGAAATAAAGGAATGTGAGGACTTTGAGACTTGGCTTTGATGTCCATGTGAGCATTCAAGTTTTGCAGTATTGAAGAGCTGTGTGATGTAATCAATGTGCTATTCACTGAACATTTAACTAAATTACAGTTACTGCATACTCTGAATCCTCATGCAAACACAAGCACTGATGTGTCCACCACAGTCACCAGCTTAATTTATTCCACCTCTCTCAATAATTAACAACACGAGAGCTCAAGGTCTAACCTGGCAGGTATATATTGAACAGCTACAGGCATTGTGCAAAGAAATCATTGATTGGCAGTTGTTTAAGTCATGCAGTGGAGGAACCAGTAAAGCTTTGAAAGCAAGTTTTCCACGGCTTTCAGGTTCCCACAGAAATTGCTGTTGAAATTTGTGCTGCCTAAGTTATATCTCTAAGTTTATGTCTTCTCTAAGTATCTCCTTCTCAAACAGAGAATATCAACATAGTTAGAAGAAAATTACTTGCAACTGTCATTCAAAAAGGAGAAACTACAAAAAAACACAACTTAAAAATCCACAAACAAAAACCCCACAACAATTCAAGTTTAAAATAAAATATAGATGAGAAATAAAAAGCAAAATCTGTAAAGCTCACTTATACATCTAATTCCCTCCCTACAGCAGTGCACCAGAATACTGAGTTACTACTTTAAGTCAGTTCATGTTGATACACATCATGTTTTCATACCCACTTAACAAAATGGTTGCTATTCAAAGGTCAGTCTCATACACCAAAAAAAGAAAAGATTAAACATTTCTGATTTTACTATTTGTCTTTAGTCTTTGAGGAGCTAGGTGGCCACACACCAGACTGCTGCTGAAATAAAATGGTGTCGTTCTTAACGAGTCTGTAACCGATACTCTGAAATCCAGCACGAGATTACAGTTCGTTCTTCTCAGTTCAGCTGGAAGATACAACAGTTCCAAAATATTAACATACAAACTGACTCCTGAAATTGTGGGCATTAGTATATTAGGCAGATTTGGTTTTTTCTTATTTAAAAAAATACTTTTTTCTTAATGAAGTCTTATTTTTTAATACTTCAAACAAGTCTGCTGGGTGGGGAACTGCAAACACTGAAAGGAAAAGCAGGCTTTAGCAGAGATAACCTTTACAAATGATATAACTCTTCACCAAGTTTGCGTACTAACCAATATTAGATAATTTCAGTTGAAACTGTATAATAAATAAATTACAAAAAACTCATGATAATCTACTAGTAGATTTTTTTGGTGTTTAGCATAATGCAACAGTATCATCACAAACCACATGATCTTAGCTTTTGCCATTTTTCATTTAGACAGGAAAACTTCCATAAATATACTTTTATTTAATATGTTTTCATCTAGGGTCTAGTCTTAGCATGTTTTCAGGACTCAAAATGGCTTCATGGCAGTGTAAAGATAGGAAGAATATTTGATGAAAATGTCTTTACATACCATTGGGGCTTTTTCTTCAAGGAATCATCATAATTTAAAAGAAATTTCTTTTGTGATTCAGTGGGACACCATAAATTTTACTTGGTAGAACTGATATTTCACAATACACACACATGTCTCCAAGAACTTGAGTAAGGACATTCTTCTCTGGAGCAGAATTTTGTGTTGCTTTCAGGATTCTCTTTCTACCAAAATTCATGTGAAAAAAAGCTCCCAGAAAATGTTGCCTTACTGGATAGTTTATCCTTTCACAATTAAGGATGGTATTGGCTCTGTTCCAAGAGCACAAATCTTTCTGTATTTCATTTGAAAGTGAAAATTCAATTTCAAAGAAGTTGTCTTCAACCTTTGACACTGAATATTCCAGAGCCAAAGAAATTTATAACATTTATAAAAGCAAATTTATTCCCATAAATGTTTACAGAGGGACAAGTGATTTCATTACTGTATTGCATTGTGCTGACACAGGAGCAAGGAGAAGGACAAACTCTAGACTTACATGTCACCTGTGACAAGACAAAACCCAAACCATTTTCTGACTGCTGATTATGGGTAGGAAATGACTACATTGTATTTTCATGAATTTTCTATATAGTCTACAATTTAGATCTACAGAACATTTTTGATTCAACCTCCCCATGCTGTCCTTGCTGAGACTAAACAGATGGTCATATTGGAGCCACAGGGGCACAAGCCTTTGGGTTTTCCCTTGCAGACATTTTCAGAGGTGGACAGAGGCACTCAGAGAACAGAACTCATCAGAAACGTGGCCAAAATCTAGGAGGGTGGAAGAGATGGGAAAAGGGATTGAGCTTTGGAGGCTGTAAGGTATGAAGAGCAATAAAATTGTTAATTTTGTCACATTTAGCCATGGAAACCCAGGCTTGAAACAACTGGACAGAGAAAGCTTAGACTAGGACTTTAGGTGCTGCTGTTCTGTGATTCGCTAATGACTTCATGAAGTAAAATGTCCTGGGTGTATCTTAGAGTCTGACTTTTTAAGGTGCAGAAAATATTCCACTCTAGTTGAAGGCAATGGGAGCTGTAATTGCCTTTTGTAAAACAATCGGGGGTTTATTGCTTTAAAAGCCACAGCAGACAATTTATACTATTTTTATTTTGAATTTAACAAATGAGCACTTAACTCCTAAATTCTTTCCTGAACTTCTGGAAACAATGAAATACTTAATATTTTAGAGAAAAGGCCAGGCCACTCATGAAAGAATCTTTATTTTTAAAGATGTAGGGTCTTAATATTAAGGCCCCACTTAGAGATGAAATCTTACATAATATAATGAATTTGTGGTTATAATATTAATAAAAAACATGTCAAGGACTCACTTCTCTAATGTACAGTCATGAACATGAATAATTGGACTAAAAATGCAGCTGAAAAAAACTCCCGCACTTCAAAGAATGAGCTTGTTTCTTTATTGTTAAATCATAGACAATCTGCAGTATTTCAATCTGCAATATTTCAGTTTCATTTTTCACAAAAGCCTGGATAAGAAAAGTGTAAATGGAAATAAACCACAATGAAAGACACTGGGAGAATAATGTTCTGACTGAAAGTACCATAAAACACCTTGGAATGGAAACCCTCAAAACCAAGTTAAAGACACCTGCCAGGAAACGTCCTGGAGTACCTGACTCCACCTTGGACACTTGTCTGCCCTCAGCAGTCCTTGTAGAAACAATATATATTTATTATATATTATGTTTATATAATTAAATTTGTATATGTATATATATATATATATAACTTTTTGTAAATGAAACCAATATATATTTATACATTAATGAACAAAGTAGAGAGAGCTCTTAGCTGAAAGCCAGACTTGTGAAAAGTGACAGAAAGATGTAACACTGATGTTAGATGTTACTAAAATGTTCTAACATGTTAGAAAGATATTTCTGATCCAGGTTGATGGAGCAGACAAAGAAATACGAGTGAAAATTTTAATACCACTGAAACAGCAAAATTATGAGATCCACACGTTTGCAAGTTTTAAATGATAACTTCCTTTGTATAAAAAGAAATTCCACCAAATAAAATTGCAGATGTAGTTTTCAAACTGTGTAGAACAGTGGATTTTTAGTGATTTTTCAAGGCTAGTGTAACAAACACTAAAGAATTTTCATTAGAGAAATTTTACTCTCTGTATTACTGCAGTAACTCAGCATACTCTACTAAACTCTTTGGACACAGTTCACAAAATTACATTAGAAGAGCAGGTTAAATAGGCTAGGAGTTTCATTTACATAACACTTGACATTCGGAAAGCTCTTCCAATTAGCCGATCACTTAAGATTTCTTGCATTGTGAAATAGCTTCCTATAAAATTAGGAGTCTTAGTTGTCAAGTATTTAGCAGAGTATAATTCAATTAAAAAGTAATGAAATCACATTATCATATTAAACGAAATATGACATGCATTTTTTGCCAAGGTTGCAAATTTTCATTCTTTAAGACTCGCTAGCGCGTGACTAAGATTTTTTTTATTTATTTATTTTTAACTTAGGCAACATTTTAGTCATTTACATCTTCCATCAGACAGCATTCAGAGTGGAAAGGAGCCTGTATTCCACCCATAAGCTGCCTGCATGGCACCAGCTGAGGTGCCAGTGCATCAATAACCACTCTGGAATTGGGTGTTTTCACACTGGGGATGGGACAAGCCCTCACATGACTTCAGGTCCTGTTTCTGCCTCTCTCTCCCTAAATCTGCAATGCCTCCACTTGAGGATGTCCAGATAACTTGCCTGCGCTAGCTGGATAGTCATGACTCTTACACCCACTGATTCTCTGAAAAAAAAGTAGTATATTAGTGTGCTTAAAGGACAGTCATTTTCAACAGAATAATAGAACCTATCTCTGCAGATATTTTCATTAGAAATTCAAATTACCTCCTTTTTATCTATAGGACTTTCTGCTACCATAAAAACCTATTATTGATGATCCTTTTTATTTTAAATAGAATGTCACATGACCATGAAAAATACTCAAATAATTGCAAGAACAGAACATTCTGAAAGCTGCGGGTACTAAATTAACATTTTTGTCTCAGAAGGCTTTAACAGAACAATATTTAGAAGATTGAAATAATTTCTTTTTCTGCTTTGTTGCACACAACCTTTTAAAGTACATGCAACAAAGATATAGGTTTATGTATGAATTGCAAATGACCTTTTAAGACTTTAAGCTGCAGCTTATCGGTGCTACACCTGCCAAAACATCTTTGCAAAGTTTTTAATTTTGAGCATGTTTCATCCACTTTAATTATTTGCTATTCTTCAAAATAACAGAGCTACAAATCTGTTAATTTGACAATCTTTCTTCTGCTCTAGGAAAAAGCTTATTAGAAAGAACAAGTGATGGTTTCAATTTATTTTTTTTGTTTTTAATTTGAAAATAAACACCGTTAAATTAATGGAGCGAGACATGACGTTTAGTTAGTAGCTTTATAGGGAGACTTGTGTAGCCAAAAATGTTAGAACCCTCTTCCCAGCCTCATGCCATGGAAAAGATCTGGAAGGAGTTGGGTGCAGGAGGTAATACCCTGAGTGTTTTCAGCTGCTGAGATGGTGTGGCCTTTATATCTCTCACTGAGGAGTTAAAATCACACTGAGCACACAGCCTGACTCCATCAACTATTAGTTTGAAAGTTACCCACATTTTTTTCCTGCTGTTTATTGTTAAACAAGTAGTTCCCAACAAAAGCTCTTTCTTACATATGTCAAAATCTATGCTGGGCTGCATATGAACGACCCCATAGACCAATATCTTTATGATGTTTCTCAGCTGGGAAAGGACCGGCACTTAGTCAAGTTTCAGGTTGCTTTCACCCATCTAAAAGTGAGACGCTTTTCAGAGCCAGCACAAATTTAGAACAAAAAAAAAAAAACATTTGTGGGTTTTTTTAACAAAGACATAGCTCAAAGCAGCTGATCCATTTTCTTTAGGCTTTCTCAGGCATGGCAAGTACTTAAAGCTTCCTTCCAACATGTTCCTGAAAATATTATGGGCATAAGGAAGGGAAAACAACTGATTGCAGAGAAGCTCTGGAGTCTTAACCATCAAACCCTCACTTAGTGGGTTAGGAAGCATTCTAGAAAGGCTTTTTGCCATGATCCAGAATAATGTCACCACTAAATTACTGGTCAGAGGCTCTCACCCTCTTTTGTGGGCATGGGTTAATGTGGGTACACCTTATAAATCTATGGTTAGACATTCCGTACCATATGATGCAGAAAACATATTGAGAGGAGGGAAATCAGAAAAACAAAACAAAAAAAAAAAAGGCAAAGGAGAAGAAGAAGAAAAAGCTTGTTTCTTCTTCTGTTTCTGAAAATCATTATCAGTAGTAGCAAGAAGTAATCAAAGACTTTGAATACACTGTGGATAATCTGCATATAATCTGCATGCTGATGAGATTATGGTGCTTGAAAGTGATCCCACAGTGTAGCAGAAAGGGTGTTTTATCCCTCCAAACAATCAGCAACAACTGCTCATGACTTAATGAACTTATTCCCCATCTCTGCTTGGTAAATGATATGACAGTCATGCCACAGCTCCTCAGTTTAGATTGTACAAAGCACCACCTTTCTGCCAGGAAGATATAAAACTAAAATGTGTGTGATATAAAAAATAAATCACTCATTCGATGAGTAGCCAAACAATTTACTGGGAGAGACAAAAGAGAAATAGAGTTCAAATTTCTGTATCTGTAGTCTATTCCATAATCACCTTTTTTTCTGCCAAATATAAAAATATTAAAATTCAAACCACCACCAGTGCAAATAAAGCTGTGACCTGTAATCATCTCATGGAAGGCAGGAAGAATGCTAAAATGGTAATATCCTAGGGTTTTTTGCCAATAAAGTATCATATTCTACTTAAATTGACTACACTGGAAGCCTGAATAACAAGTAGCTCACTAAACCATGATTTTTTTCTACAGCTTTTTGTATTTCCAAAAGGCAAAATTAATGTCTTTATAATAATTTCATCTATTCAGCATATTTAGGTAAAGACTGCATTCATCATCAGTTGTAGCATTTGTGGGAAATTACAGAGTCTTGTTCAAGATGACAAAAAGCCAGACAAGGTATTTCTGATTTTTGATTCCAGAAAAAAGATCAAGGTCTGAGAAACTGCTTGGCCCATAAGCACAGGAGGTAATGATTGCAATAAGTATGGCCACATGCTGAATAATTAATG
>VXBX01000635.1:169222-260596 GCA_013400415.1 Scytalopus superciliaris | reverse complement strand
TATATATATATATATATGTAGTTTAAAATTACTTCCTCCAAAATAAAAAAAAAAGCCCCAAACATCTTGTTGAAGAGAGAGAACGAGACTGTGCTGGCACTGCTGGGTGGGACGGTGCTGAGGTTGCGTGCCTGTACAAGTGGTTTTGCTTGTTTCTCTCCCAGCGATCTGATCCTGTCGTGGGCTTCAAGTCCTCTGAAGAGCAGGAGTGAAGGCTGAAAGCCTTATTAAGTTTTGGGGTTATTGCACACTGTTTATTTGAAATGGAGGCCAAGCAATTCACATATCTCTGTATCTTGGATCTGAATTTTTTTTTTTCATTAGCCTTTTGTGTGGAAATGACATCACAGCTTACATCAGCCATGCTAAATTCAGACTTTTTTTCTCCTCCCTGTTGGGTTAAGAACTGAGCATTAGCTCTGTGCTGTGCAGTGAGTCTTCCCTTGCTGACTGTGGCACATCAATAACTTCATCGTAAATGCTCTGAATTTTGTATGATGGAGAGAAATGAAGATGTGGTCTAAAGCCTTTGGAATGTAATTAATTTCATTGCTGTGCCTGCACCCAGATTGGGTGACCCCCAGTGCAGTGTTGATCACTGATGCAGGGGAAGCAAGCCAAGGACGGCGCTTTGCCTTTTGGCAGACCTGGGGACTGGGTCTGGAATTTGTGGTGGCCCATCGCTGTGTAGGTACATCTCCTCAGCCCTACAGGTCAAAACCTGCCCTTATGAGACCGAGTAGGTTCTGAACTAAAGCTCTTAGGTTGTGCCTGAATGTCCCACATGCAAAGCTGAGCTCCATGGCAGGGAAGAGAAAAACGCTTCATCTCTGCCAGAAATGGTTCTGGGGCTGCCCTTCTGGGGTCGATGCTAGGGCTACAGCTGTGGCAGAGTGTAAAATGGAGGCATGGGGGTTTCCTGTGAGAGCCTGAGGAGCTGGGAGGAGGGAAACAGAAATCAAATTAAAGTTGACATTTTGAAAAGTTGATTGCTGCCTTTTTTTAATCATAAAGCAATTTTTAAAGTAAGTCACTTCCTAGAGGAAAAATAAATACATTAAGAAGAAAAAAGGGACAAATGTGATGTTGAATTTATGCATTTGAATGCAGCAGATTTGGTAGCATGCTGGTGGTGATACCAGTGTGCATAGAGACAAACTAAAAGGACAGCCATCATTCTGACTCTCTAAATTTCCAGCCATGATGTCCTATATGCAGAATGTTTTAATTTATCATTCCTATTTTGGGAGATCTGAGGCAGTGGGAAAGGGACTGATGCCAATTACTTAAAAAAACCCTCCATAACTATGGTGGAACAAACCCACCTGATGCTGCAATGATTGCAGAGAGGTTTATCTTCATGTCGTGCATCTCATCAGCTGCACTCTGCTCTGGGAGGAAGGCAAGGAGGCCTTCAGGCACCTTCAGCAGGAAGGCTTGCAGGAAGAGCTTTGGATTGAGCTCTTGTATTTGGAAAGTTATGGATATCCCCTCACACACTTTGTGTTATTTTACGTCTCTTCTGGCTCAGTCAAGGGAAAGGGGATGGGAGAGAAAAATGCTGAGGGATGCCCTGACACTTGCTGGTGTTACCCCCTGTGTGTGTGTGTGTTTGAGTGGCCAGTGCTCACATGCCCTGTGGAGGTGGCCCACTGGAAAACTGGTGGAATTGCTTATCTCTTTTAGAGCTTGTGAGGAGCCCTTCATCACTGTAGTTATTTGTATAGCCATATGCTATTCTTTTTTCTTACATATGTTCTCTGATAATTGTCAGTAGCAGGTGCCTGCGAGCCAAGGCGGAGTGATACTTAAAAATCAAATGCTTAATGGGAATAAAGAATTATGTGAGTTGAGCACCAGCAAAAAGGCCAGATAGAAAACATTGGAGGCTGAAGATCATATTCCTCACAGAGCAACAGCATGGTTGGTAGCAGTGCTGGTCCTTCTGCTCCACCATTCACCTGCGATGTGACCTTCAAGAAGTAGTCAGGAGGTGTGGTTTGGGGTCTGTATGTCTGGTTTGGCTGAATCAAGGAAAAAGCGAAGTCCCTTCTGTTGTGTGTTACAAGCCAGCCCACAGGAACGGTATGGGACATGCGTTGCACCCTTGCTTAGTGACTTAGGTTGTATGGACTGATTGGAAAGGTGACATGAAATCTCATGTTTGGTATACTCATACTCTCTGAACCTGCCTTTCCTTGTATGTTTGTTGAGCATCCCGAGGGCTTGTGTAACTGCTTGCTGTAGCATTGTATGTGTGCATTAGGTCCCCATGGATTGTTGACAGTAATGGGTGGTGTTGACTCCTACCATCGTCTGAAAAACAACCACTGAGAGGATGATGTGAGGAGACTTGTTAACTCTGGACTTGGAATGGTGCAGCTGTGTCCACTGAAAATCATTTTGTGGCATTGCGTGGCCAGAATCCCCCAGTATCCATGATATTGCTGTCACATCTTCTTCATATATCCACAAATAGCTCCCTGAACTACCATTCCTTCTGCATTATCAGTTAGGGGAAACTTAGAGCCAAGTGTAACAGATATCTAGGTGACCAGCAAGTCAGAAGTATCTTGTACTGTCCCTAACATTTCTTTTTTTTTTTTTTGTGGGGGGAAGTTGTTGGTTTTAGTTTGGAGTTTAGTTTTTTGGGTTTTTTGGTTTTTCTTTTTTCATTTCTGGTGAAGAACTAGTAAAATATAGAGCACATATGGAAATGGCAGACGTTGTTGGGTTTTTGAATTTTTTTTGTTGTCCTTTTTTCTAAAATTAAGCACACAAGAGTTTGCAAGATCTTGCAAAGAATTTAAATGATATTTGCACAGTCATGTGTTCAAGAAATCTTTTTAATCTAGTCACATATATTGTGAATAGATCCAAATTTGTGAAAATACATTGCATTAAGGGGAGACAAACCAAATGAGAAAGAGAAAAAGACGGCTAAAAATTTTTGATTGTACTTAGTTTATTTTGCTGCCGGCATTCTGTTGTGTTTCTTTTTTGTTTGGTTGTCCTTTGTGTTCTTCCTATAGGAGAAAGTAACTGGTGGTGTGTATGAGCTGTTCTGCTTACCCTTGCATAATGTTGGCAAGTGAAAATTGGATCACACGACCAAAGTAGGTCCCTCTCTGTGTCAGAAAACTTAACAGTTTCTTCTTCATGTGGGTGGGCATCCATGCACATGGGTAGTAAGTTTTTATTCTGCCATTCTATGTTGCTAAGCTGGATTGTAGGAGGAGTAGTGATCTCACAGCTTGACCACAAATGCGCTTGGCAGTGCTCACACAGGCAGAGTTGGTTACAGCATTTGGGTCAGCAGGACAGTATCCTGGTGAGCTGTCTGGCACAGGACCTGATAAGACTGATTAACTATGTTAACTTACCCTAATTCTTGCTGTATATACCATAAAAAACTTCCCTGGATGTTTTTACTTCTGTGTCTCCAGAACGCAGACCTTGAACTGCTATAAAACTTTTTGAGATGGTTTTGATGGAATGTCCTACACCCCTTCAGAGCACATGCTGCTCAAGTCAGACATGCTGAAGTCAAGTTTAGGCTTTGTAACTGAAAAAAGATGTACAGCACATTGTACAACTGTACCTGACATTATTTTAATTGTTTCTCCTGGTAAATATAGTAAAGACATCTTGAGAGATACATAGGTGCATATATATATAGGTATGTATATATGTCTACACGCACAGAGGGCAGATCTGAAAGCAGTGAAGACAGTCATATATGCATTGTGTTGCAATTGTTTTCCCTTGGGGGTTTTGTTATTGTTGTCCCTTTCACAAACCCTGAACCTGTAATTTTTCATGTGCTGTTCTTTGGCCCTCTCTGCCAGAGAGGCTCAATCTATCATGTTAAAAAAAAATCAATAAAAAGTCTAGAGGTTTATTTATAAAGTAGAGCATGGAGAGAGGGTGCAAAAATTCCATTAAAATGGCAGTTTAGTGCTAGCTGCATCTCTTTGGGACTAAACTCCAATATTCTAAACTATTAAAATTGTTAGAAGAGTGCTTTTAAAGTACCACAAATCATAGTAAAGCTTTCTAGTTGAAACTTGCCTTTATATAGTGTGCTAGAATTCAGCTTATGTATGTTTTTGCAGTGTCTGATGCTGCCCTCACGCACCATTTTAACATCCATTTCAGAGCTTTATTATAGTTAATAATCTTACAGGTTTATCCTCAAGGGAAAATACGTGGATGTAAAAAGTCAGAATTTACTTTCCTTCGGAATTGCGAGTCCATGTATGTCTTTGTGCAGATGCAGCTCTGAGCAAATTAATTATTTCTGAGAAGTCTGTAGGCTTCTAATATAATTCATCAGGATTGCCTGGCTTGGCACAGGCTACTTGGTTATAGAAACTTATAAATTCAGGCGTCTGTAGGCTATTTTATGACATAGCAGTTTTCACCAGTGATGTGATGGTCATCTACTCCATGTTTCCTATCCAAGGAAATAAACGTGTCCCTCTGCTCATAAATGTGATGCTAGAGAGTTTATGGGATAGTATCTGTGCTAAACGTCTCTAATATCAGAAGCAGTGTATCTGAAGTGTAAGCTTTGCCTCCCCCCAGCATCTTTTTGACTTGTTTTAATAGCTGAAGAAGATTGATACTGAAACCGAGTTCTAAGATGTAAAATGACATTGTATGGTTTTGTATTGTGTCACCTTTTATCCTGGGATAGAATTGTTTCAATTGGAAATGCCCTTTATTTACTTCCAAAGATACCCAGAAAAAAATGGGGAACTGTTACTGGGGCCAAAAGTAGGCTTTTCTTGTCTAGGAGACAGTGCAGACTGTTGGAGAGCATGGCTCTTGGTAGGAGCCATAGAAGCAGGCTACATAAATGAACATGACAGAAGGCAAATGAGAAACTCCAACTCACCAAACATTTGTGTGTGGTGTACAGACCCTGTCACACAGTCATATCCATACATAAAATTCAATAACCCAATTCATCATTCCTGCATTATTCATCCATCAATTTTTCCTTTTCTTACTAACCCACAGCCTAGTTCTAGCTTACTTCGTGCTGTTGCTTGCATACATTTTCCTCTTTCCTGGCTACATGGAGTAAAGTAATGATCCCAGCAAGCTTAAAAAAAGCAAAGCTGTTAACATCACCCTTTCACTTTTAATGAACATCTGAAGTTTTAGAAAAAAAGGATCTAACCTGTGTAATTACTGTGTGGTTAAAAAATCTGGAAAATTCATACTAGTGCTTGGAAAGTGGAGATGCTAAAGGGAAACCATTAAAGTTTACATTTTGAAGAAATGATAACTAAAATCTGTTCTGTAAGATGGTTCTCAGTGTGAAAAAGGAAAGACTCTAGCTGTGTTCCACAGCTCTGAGCAGAAGTGATAGTTAGCTTCTCTGCTTTTGAAAAAAATCAGTAAGTGATGTTAAGGATAAAGCAGAAAAGCGTCATTCAGGAAAATGGAGTTTCCTGCGAAATCTGGAGTCACAGGCCCACCCAAACTGGGGCTGCTGCAGGTATGTTATTTGGGTTTGGCAAAACTCTTTGCTGCAAGGTGAAATTGGCTGTCCAGCTCAGCTCGTTAACTGGGACAGGGGGACTCCTCCTTCTTCCTCTTCCTCCTCCTGGGCTTGCTCTGGCTGGGAAGGGAGTATATTGGCTCTCTGACCACTTGATGCTTGGCAGTGCCGCTGTGCCCAGACCTTCACAGAACAACCTGATGTAGGGAGGGGAGACTGATAGGAGGTGTGGTAAGAGGCAAGTGAGAGAAGGTAAGGCAGCCCAGAGCATTGGGCTGCAGCCTTTGGTAGGTGTTTGTGAGGTCAGGGTGCTGCAGTGGGGTGGAAGCTGCCTGGGATTTTTCAGGAGGTGTGATGCTCCTCTTGCCATGCCGTAGCCCTCAGAGCTGTTGTGGCAGCTACTCCCTGACTATGTCCCTGTTGGCAGAGCAACCAGTCACCAAGGTTTGAATGCTCTGTGGTTCAGGATACTCATTTCCATTTCTCCCCCTTCCTCCCAGTGGTGGGCATGGTCTCAGTCTAGGAGAATGTTTGTTTCCTCGCCTGCAGCATTGACCTTTTGCAGGTAGTGGTAAAAAAATCTTGATTGAGGGTTGTCAGTTGTTGATGCTGTCCTTGGGATTGGGCTTGGCGAGGTGTGTGCGGAGCTGGCGCTGTGCATAGTCGGCATGGGCTTTGTGAAACGGGTGAGATCTGCGGGATTGGAGCTGAACAGTTCTGACTTAGCTCTGGATCTTGTCCCAAGTTAAGCTGCTCAGGTTTGTGTAAGGGGTAGGTGCTGATTTCTTCAGCTTCTAAAATTTCTTTGGGGAGAATGCTGCATTTTGCCAGCTGCATGCGGGGTAAGTCCTGTCATATGCTTGTATCTCACTCTTAGTCTTTGTGCTAAGGCTGGGGCTTGGCCTAACTCCTAAAGAAAGTCCTCAGTCCACCTGATGAGTTTTTCCTATTAGAGTAGTGTGGGGCATGGTGATGCCCTCCTTTCCTCATGTGTGACGGGGGAAAAATAAAGCCTTTTTTGTGTGTTTGGCTCAGCAAGGAGAATGGTGTGTTTTAGGATGTTGTGATGATCTTACTGATTTAAACAGGTGTCTTGTAGCTTCTGGTGACTGGAAAGGACTCACTGTGCAGGTCCTATCCCTTGTAGGCTTACGGTCTTTCATAAGAACTACACTTAAAAAGTCGCTATTTAACTGAACTGGCAAAACCTTTGGCTTCGATGAGTTTCCCCACCAGATGTGTTGGTCTCACCCTTTCTCAGGGTGTGTGAACACCAGCATTGGCTGTTTCCTGTCCTTGTGGTTGAGCCCACAGTAAGTGTGGAGGGACTCTCTCAGCTTTTCTAATGTTTATGGCAGAAGGGAGAAAGTGGTAAATACCAATCATCCCCTTTCACGTGTCCTTCCGTGCTCATCTTGCTGGTGAGCACCCAAACTGTTCTCTAGAGATGCTACTCTACCATGGCTGATTTCCTGGCTTTTAGTTTAAAAATGCAGTTACCAAAGTTGTGCAGATCAGCGGGGGCAAGTTCCAGCTTTGGTTGTATATGAAAAACTAGAAAGCAAACTTCTGGGAAGGGATGTGGGAGATGGGTTGGGTTTTGGGTATTTTCTGTGATTTGAAGATGGGAAGGGGATTAGTCAATGCTGAGGATTTGAATAATTTAGTTGATGTACCTTGATTTCAAAATCAAGACTAAGCGCATTGGAAATAGTAGATGGAAACTCTGTCAGGTATGAAGACTAACCAAGGCTGTGATTGTTAAAAATTTATGCTGTTGCTTGTAATGCTGTAAAAGCTCTGATTGATGAGGTAATCCACCTATGTAATAAACAGGTTATCTTTCCTCTGTTGTTTATACAAACATTTTTGTTGCTAGTATTTTGTAGACAGCACTACTTAACTGGCTGTGCATGTTAGACATAACTGTTGGTTAAACTTCTTTGAGAAATATTTTAACTAATAGATGTACAAGCATGTGAATTTAGTCACTTCTTTATGCATTGTTTTCCCAGCTATAAAAATGTCCCAGTTAAGGGAAATAACGTTTATTGGGAAGTAAATATTACTCTAAGAAGATTTTGTGTTGTGTTGTGTGTTTTTAATTTGATGTGTGTGTGTTTTAAAGAAGAGCACTAAGTGAATAAAAATCCTTACTTGAAGAATTCATGATTTGGTAATACAAGGTCAGATGTTTATGTATTACTTACATGATGTGCCACTTGTCTAAAAATGAACAAATCCTACTATGCACTGCATGTATATGTACAACTACAGATGTTGTAAAATACAAAGCACAGAGTGGAACAAAAGAGTAAGCTTTAGTTGTAGTAGGTGCACTGAATTAACTGAGATGCCTGGGGAAGCAAATTTAGGAACAGGTATTGGATCCTTCCTTTATATGAGCAGTTCAAATGTCAGAAATTGTCTAGAAGAAAGTCATAGAGTTTGGATATCTGAAAACCATTTTTACCAGATTTTGCATTTATTGGTGGAGCTGTACATAAATGGAGGATAATTTTACTGAGCTTCATGGAGTTTCTGCAGATCAGCATCAGCCCAGTGGCTCCTGAGGTCTGGCCTCACTTCCTCCTTGACTGGAAAAGCCAACCCAGTTCTTAAAAACTGTGGCAAACGTGGCTGGGCATTAATCTTAGATAAAAGGGTTTATTAGGGTTTTTTTGTTTTGTTTTTAATTAAAATATATCTTTTTCAGACGGATTGTTTCTTGGGAATGCTGGGGAAAGTGGTTAACTAAGCAGTTTCCTATTGCCAGTCTTAGTCCCAGCATTTGACTCCAAAAAAGCAAAATACAGCACCCCCACCCGTCCCAGCCTGTCAGAAGCCTTCCTGAGCACTGCAGCCAGCCTTCCCTCTCCTGGGGCCACCCCAGCCCGAGCACCCCGAGGGAACTTTGGAGCACAGAAAACTTGGTCAGTGAAGGAAAGGGGAAAGTAAAGTTCTCACTGTTTCAGGGTGGGAGGCAAGAGAAAAGTAGCAGGATTGGTTATATGTTAGCCTTAGAACAGGGTTAGGTAGTTCCTTGGATAGTACAAACTCATCTTTTTTGCAGGGAACTGCTTTCAGATTGCCTTGTTCTTTAGGAAGTTGGTTGATAAACTTTAAGCTTAGTGAAAAGTGAGTCAGTCAGTTACCTAAAATAACATTTCTGTTAAAGCCTTGCCCCAGTGTAAAATATTTGAAGCTTAAAAAAACCCCAACACTTTTTCTTTATTTCTTCTGTCTTTAAAATTGTCTCTATGATCTGACAGCAAGCTGTGAAATGGTTGTGACACTTACTATCTTGACTTAAGCCTCTATCAAGACTCCACTCCAGGGAGTGCAATCATGCGATAAGCAGACTAGTCAAACACGTCTTAATTGCTGCATACCCCGTTTAGTTGCTTTCTGGGACCTTCTCCTCGTGGGATTTTGCAGGATCAGGACCACGAATTAGCTTCTCCATACACTGCTGCTGACCCTTGGCTGAACAGGGTAAAGAAAAAAAAAAAGATAGCACATGTACTCATAGAGACAAAGCAAATAAGAGGACAGTTCACCTTTTATTTTAGCTCCTGGCAGTGCAAGTTTTGTTGAATTGCTGTTAAAAGAGGCTTGGGGAGATGTAAAATAGATTTGTCCTGACTTCCTCCAGCGATCCCAGCACTGAAGTGCTGTGATGCCAGTCCTGTGTTTCTTGGGTTAAGTGAAGCAAGGCAGCAGGAAGCAGGGATGTAAACTTCTCAGAAGCAGCGGGAAAATAATGACATCACTGTTTTTTCAAACTTTGAGCAATCTTAAAGTTCTAGAGCCGTTTTCATCGTATCTATTTCATGAGGAAAAATGTGTATTCTTTTTAGCGCTTGATGTGATTGGGTGCTTAACTTTTTACAGTGGTGGCCTATACAAACATGGCAACTGCTTTGAAATGGTGTTTCTTTTATTACAGACCTGATTAGTTGGGAGGGAATGGGAATTAGAAATTTTAATAACACGTACTGGCAGTATCTCCTCCCTCCCTCTCCCCCCCCTTTAAATATCTTCTGCTTTTATTTCATTTTATGTGAGGTGCATGTTCTCCACTGAAATAGAAGCATATGAGACAGTTAGAATTCAGATTTTTGTGAAGTAATATGTTTCAGCAAAAAAAAGAGGGTTGTGAAACTTTTAATAAAAAGTAAAGAAAAAAGTTTTAAAAGTTCTGGCTCTGGAAACCCACTTTTTTCTTCTGAAATTTTTACTTGTTGGTGTAATTCTTTTGAAGAGGTTCTGCTGCTTTCAGAAAAAAATGATGCTGAATGAATATCATGGGATAATACAGAAGCCTTTGTAGGATGTGCACTGACCTACCTAAGAAACCCAAGAGAGATAATTACAACCTTTGGTAGTCTACATGTCTAAATGCACTTTGCAAGCGATTTTCCATGCAAAAAATGCGAACCAGTTACATTTTGGCATCTATATCTATATGGAAAATGGACTGTAAAAGAGATGCCTATTTCAGGCAATTTTTGACGAGTTCCAGATTTAAAAAAAATAAAATTATGGCATATTAAATTATTAGGCATCTTTACTAGGGTGTAAGGAAGATTTATGATGTAATGAAATATTGCTGCAACCTAATTTAGAACTTGAAAAATCTGGTTTTATAGACTTGAATTATAAAGCATACCTCATTATTTGTGAGGAAAACTTTTCTTTATTGTTATTCTTGGCACCCTGGTCTCCTCTTTGGTTGGGCTGTGCTCTGTGGGAGCTCCTTTGGGCAAGACATCTCAGCTGATTCTTTTTTAAGGGAGCTGTGCAGGATGAAGTCATAATTAAGGTTCACATTCTGGCAAGCCTTTCTTACAACGTGTGGTCACTGATTTCAAGTTAAATGCTTGCAGTCCTCATTGCTTCTCTCAGTCAGAAATGTAGGTCTTCTTAAAAGTACAGAATTGTACTTTATGGTCACATATTCCTTACTCATAGTGTATATCAGATACTGTATATACAGTATCAGTTAGTTGCAGAAAATTCAGCTGCACCAAAATTACATGTACGCTGCCTTTTTTTTTGATGCCTCTGTTCCTTTCTTCTGCATGCAGACCTCTTGATTGCACAAGGGCACGCTTTGAGTTTCAAGCAAGAGGCAATATATATGACTTGGCATTATAGCTTGCAGCAGTAAATAGAGAACATCACAAAAAAATCCCATCGTTATCTTAGTTTAGGAAGTCTGTGAAAAATTTGGGGTAGCAAATACTTCTCTGACTGTCTTTTGAGACTACTTAGGGTATTCTTATGTTGCTGTTTACAGGTTCTCAGTTGAGAAACAAAACTGGAAACTAAGTTTGTGTATTTGATTAAGCTGAGGAGCAATTTATTTCTGAAAATAGTATTTCTTCATGGGGATAATACAGAATTTCTTGTGTGCAGTGTTTCCTGTGCTGCAGTGACATGCAAAATGATTGATCTTAAGGAAATTGTGTATACTTCTAACTACAACCATCTTTGTGCACATATAGGAGCATGTCACAATGGAAAACAAAAACACAGGCTTTGAGCTCAGACAGTAAATCTTTTGGGGACCTTCTCTCCTTGTTCCTATGAGAGAAAAGTCTCACCTTCCCCTGATGCTGTCTGTGTTACCCGACCCTGTGGCTCCACAAGCACATTTGCTGATGCATTGTGCCTATCACACTAGAGGAGTAAGGCATTGCTGGATGGCTTATGCCATCAGGTATAAGGAGCAGAAAAAGTGTTTACATTTAGGAGGCTCTCATATTGAATACTTAAGTGACTTACTGGTAAGTACAGCTTCAGTAGAGTTCCAGTTTGGTGTGTGTTGAATGTGTGCTATGTTATGCACTTAGCTTCAGCTATAAACCATTTGCTGAGTTTCAGTGACTGATGTTTAGTCTTTGCCCCCCCTGTTTAGACATTAGTAGCCAAGTGTTTTGCCTGTATGTAGCCTTAAGTTGCACTTTTTTCTGATGGAGTCATCAGATCAAATTATTTATAAAATGAAGACATCCTTTTGGACTTCATGTGTAAACAGTCTTAAATATGTGCAAAGGCAGAGGTATTTTTGTCTGTTTATCCACAACTGAAGGCCAAACGTTAATAAATCCTAATATTAAATAGTGGGTTTTTTTTTTTTCCTCCTTGATCTTCACTTAAGTTTTCCCTTTAAGGCTCAGATTTGTTCTCTAGATTACCCAAAGAGTTTTCACCTTGCCCTTGATCAAGGTACTGGTTGCAATATGTCTCTGCTGCAGTGATTTATTGTGAGTTAAAGCAAGTAAGTGAATTCTTTCAGAGTAATTCCTGCTGAACAGATATTAATATAATCAAAATCATGACAACAATGCTGGCCCATGTTTTTGAGGGTAGGGTCTGCCATCATCAGGCAGTATGGTGACTCCAGGACTGTCAATTCTGGAATTAACGGTGAGAACTGGAAGCATGCCACCAGCTCACCAAGGTGCCATTTAAAATTTCCTTGAAGGCGAGTTGGTCTTGGGCTTGGCTTATTTGTAAGACATCTCAATAGGCAACAAAGTGCTCCCCTTGTAGTAGAGGTTTGGGGGTGGTGAGGGACTCTCAGTGAGGATCAGCAGTGACTGATGGTGTCTCAAGCTGCTGTGGCAGGGAGGCTCTATTTTGGCTCTCTCTGCTGCGTCTTTTTGCATATGATGTGCTGGAGACCTGGGAAGTGCCCGTACAAGTGGCTGCCTTCAGCTGAATAGGGAGATGGGAAAGCAAGAAGCAGCCTGCTGTAAAACAGGGTTTGAGAAAGGTGCATCTTCCATAGGTTTTAAAGGTACCAACTGCTGTCAGGGTAGCTTGAGTGGCGTGTTTGTTTCAGCTTTCTGCCTTTTCTTTCTGCTTTTTTTAACAAAACTTCAAGCATCCTCTTAGCCAATGACAGCAAGGTTTACAAATCAAAACCAAATCTGAGCATAGCACTACACTTGAGTGAGCTGTGCTAATCTAAGACAAGCTTCTGTTTCCTGCTTGGAGCTTCTCCCCTGTGCTCTTGTTTGGCACATGTACAGTACTGTGTGCTGACAGACACCTTTGAGGCACGGATAAGTTAAAAGAAGTGTGTGTGGTGGCAACTGCTCCAAGCTCAGTATTTCATTTGTTTATTGGCTACCTACTCGTGGTTAGGAAGTAGGCGTTTGGAGTCATGTGGGCTGGAGAAGACTCCTGCATTTTTGAGTTAGCATCCATGATGGAGTGGTGTTGGGTCCTTTTTGTATGTTCCTGTGATCGGACTAGAAGCTTAATCTGCCAATGAAGCATTCCCCACAAGAAGTCAGAGTGCAAACAGTGTATGAGCAGAGTATGTTAGGTAGTGAATATGTTGAAGTGATACAGTCCTGCGTAGCCCAGCTCTGCGGTTTGCATAAAAACAGGCCCTTAAAGACCCTGTGGTCTCATCTTCCATCAGCAGCTAAATGACTGACTTTCACTTTCTTTACACTAAGAGAATTGATAGAGAAGTTGCCATCAGTTTTCTCTCTCTGCATTTCCAGACAGTTTGGCCTCAACAAATTGTACAGCCTCCCTCTTTGCTGCGTGGGAGAGTACAGACTGCTGCTGGCGGCAAGGAGGAGAGATTAACATTCATCTGTTCTCTCCTCGCTCTCTTTTCCATCCCGTGGGCATGGGAGACTTATGAATGTGCCGCTCCTTTGGGGAGCATTTCTACTCATTGCCCCAATGAGAAGAGCACAGAGACACTGATACAATTGTGCAAGTTTCACATTTGCTGATTAAACAGGCATAGGAAAAGTCAAGTGCAGGAGCTCCCTAGAAGAGGTCAGAGGGGAGGATGGAAGGAACTGGCATGTTTGCTTGCTGAGAGATGTCATTTTCCAGAGTCCATGTACATTGAGGGCTTAATGGAAAGTCTGCCTCCTCACTTGGATCTTCCATGAAAAGTGTGTCTTGTAAGAGCCCTGTTCCAAGCAGAGCTATTTGCTTCTTTGATTTTTATTCTGTGTTTAGTGTTGCATGTGTAGCCAGGAAATTGGATGGGGAATATAGGGAAACAAAATGTTGGGGTTTATTTTTTTAAGAAAAGTTTTCTGGTGTGGAAGCTAAAGCTGATACTGTACATACATGTACAATCACAGCATCATAGTTGTCATAACAGTCCAACTCAGGATCAAGATATTTACTTTCACTTTGTGACATTGGCAGGGACAGGAATGGTTCTGCAAACACATGTTTCTGAACCATCCTGCCGCAAGGGGAGCTCTCAGCTGGCATCATCCTCCAGGATCTGTTCAGCATCCTCGGAGTCGGTACCGCGGTGGGCGCACACCATTAGGGGTCGATGTATCTGCTCACATCTGCTGCCCGCTGCCTGTGCGGAAACAGCAACTGCCTTGTTGCCCTCAGTGTCTCCTGCTGATACCAAATTAAAGGGTCTCTCTCAAGCAAGAGGTAGACGTTCTTCCCCACACTGTTCCCCACCCTGAATGGGGAGTGGTTGATAAGTTGGCATTTACCAATTTAGGACTGTGGAAGGTTCGTTCTCAGTGAAGTGCAATCTCCTTCAGTTAGTAGTCCCTGCAGGAAGGAGAGCAGTAGGCCTCTTCCTATTCCTTCCAGTGCTAGCGCTACACTGCCTAGTGGGATGTGATGAGCCCAGTGCCACCACCATGGTGGCCTGGAAGTCATGGAGCTGCTGCTATGTGGATGGTGGTTTGTGAGAATCACAGAATCTGGGAAGTCTTACAAGTGTGCAATCAGCATCCTGCATGAGGTGGCAGAAGAGTACAAATGCAGTATTTTTTGAAAGATACGGCGAGGATTTTACCTGGGTTAGCGTGCATATTGTTTACAGTGGCAGGGAATTCCTATAGATCTCATTTGAACTTCTGGAAGGATGTTGCTATCAGGCATCAAGGGTGGTGAGGTCAGTACAAGAGGAACAAAACCTTCCATTCAGATAAAAGCAGGGGAAGGGAAGCACTGCCATGTGTGGGACTGGTTCAGGCTAGACTGGTCTGTGCAGTAATTTCTGCAGGTCTTCAGAATCATACTATGGAGTTGAGCTTCCCAGCTCAGACAGGTCTACATTCACGTTCCAGGCTTTGGGAAAGCAGGAACGTCACCATCTGTGTCCTACTTCATTTGAAAAAGAAAAATTTAAAAAGTCTTGAATGCCAGCCATCTGCTGATAGCATATCCAGATTTTATCCCTGTATCTGGGGGCAGAGGAGGAAGATGGTTTCTGCGAGGAAAGGCACTGTGCAGAGAAAGAGCTGCCTGCACCTGAGGGTGCTCCTGGATCCAGAAACCAGGAGAGGAGCATGTGCAGGATGGCTTGGCATCTCAGTCCGGCCTAGGAAGAGTGACTCTGAGTCCCATGCTGCCAACAGAGTCCACAACACTTGATTTATGGGTTATTAAGAGGAAATGTGAGCCTTTCTGTGAAGTGGATACAGAGTGATGGGTGGTTGGGAGCCACCATATTGATGTCTGACACAAAAAGATAAGTCATCACTTTTTCTGTGTAGGCTGGTCACTGGGCTAATGTTTTGGAAATAGATTAGGATGTGCTTTTCTACAAACTGGTTATTAAAATAGACCCACTATCTCGATGGGAACTAACACAGGCCCTCAGCTGGACACAGGAAATGAGCAGACTTGCTTTTTTAAAATCCTTTTTATCCCAGAGCTCCCCCAGTAAATGCCTAGTGAGTTTTGATTTCCTTACGAAGGTGCTTTTCCTAAAGTCAGTGTGTCATTTTTCTATGTTGTAGTTCTCTTTTTCTCTATTATAGAAGTTGAATGCTGTTTCTGTCCCAATAGCTCTGTGTGAATGTGAACACAGGTAAGGCGGTAGAGAGTTAAAAAAAAAATCCATTAATTAAAATATTTACATTGGGAGCTGCAAAACATTTACTCTTTGAGTAAAACAAACTTCCCCATTGTTCTTGTATGACTGCTCCAGTTGCTCTGAAAATAGCCAGGAAGAGGTTGTGCTCTGAGGAATTTTACTGGGTTGGCTGGGGAATAGGAGGGTAGGAATACTGAAGCGGACTCTTGGTTAGTGGCTCTCTTTTGTTCTGATCTTTCTGTAATATAGACAAAGGAGCTCTTCTTCTTAGGAAAAAAAAAAACAAAACCCATTTTTTAAAAAAAACACCTAAACACTGTAGTGGTGAAGCTATATTGTCATGTTCTGGTAATGCCAAAAAACTAATGATCATCAGTAGAATCTGAGAAAATGGTATTTACAGGATGAAATACTTATTTTTTTTTTAGCACTTAAAGCGTATACTAATATACACTTGAAGAAAGAGGGAAAGGTAAGCATCCCAGAGCAGGCAGTTTGAACCCTGCCCCACAGGCAACCCACTTGGCTGGGGACCCGTGTGGTGCCATCCCTGTTTTGCTGGCGGGGAAGTGGCAGCGCGGTGTGGTGAAGGATGTCACCTCTCTGTGGCAGTGAGCACCTGCGGGTTCCTGCCGGGGTCCCTTGGCTCGCAGCTGCTCTGTGTTCAAGGAAGGCCAAATCAGTGTGCATCTGCTTTTGTACTTCAGGCACAGGGATACTCTTCAGTAGCATCACTACCGGAAAAGTAAGCAGATGTGAAAACTTACAGGAAGAGTAAGCAGACATGAAATCCTTTCATTCCTGCCGTATCTTCCCCCAGATAACTGGATTGAAAAATTAAGCATCGTTTGGTTGGGTTTCTTAAAAGTATTCTCTCGTATGGTGTGCCATTTCACTGTTCATATGTCTGACCTTTTCTAGCCTGGCACTGGACTATGTGGCCACACTGGCCATGTGGGCAGGATACCAAAAAGGTATCCTGAAAGAATGTGTGAAGGAGTTGGTTGGTTTGGTTTTTTAGGTCTTTGATTCACATTTCTCACTCTAGACAGACTCTTAGTGCTTTTCAGAGTTGCCAGATGGAAGGTCTCTCTTCTGCCTTACTGACTCACGGACTGGCTGGATTGCAGGTCATGCCATCTTTTCTTAATACTGACATGGAAAAGTGTTTGTTCAAGCCCAAGTCTGTCATGACTGAATTTTATTGACAATTCTGAGGTTGCAAATTTGCTGGTTAGGTGTGCAGTCATCTTTGATCACAAGTATGCCAGACTGCGTCATGTTTACCTGCATTATAAAAGCATTTTGATTGCTTTGAAAGGTTGGTTTGTAAAGGTGTTAAGAAATTAAATGTACTTGTTCGTGGTAGGCGTCATTTAAACTTGATCATGAGAGTTTTGTTCCATCCGTTTCTTTCATGCTTTGCTGTGTTTAAGAAAGGCTGCATGCTGACAGTTTCTTGGCCTGGAGATAAAAGGTGCTGCTTACCCAGGTTTGATAGTCTGATGGAAAATTGTCTCCACAATGTATAACACCGCTGGGATTATTTCTGGCCATTACCATTGGTCTCATTTTACAACCATTCACATTATGTAATTTGATGCTCATTTAATTTAATGAGAGGATGCTGCAGACTTTCTTATGACTCGGCAGGGCAACCTGTATGCTTTGGCCACCTCTGTTATCCTTGCTGAAGGAGGAAGAGCATGTTTCGCACAGAACATGTTACAACATCATTAATACCTTTGTATCCAGGCTTCCCAGATTGCTGCAGACTTGAGGGCAACTTGCCTGGGGTGTAGATTATACTGGAATGGCAAGAGAAGTTTAGCTTTCTTTTTCTTGAATGACTTATTAGACTTTTGTTGTAAGATTATCAGGAGGTATTAATGGGCTTTTTCTTTTTTTGCAGATGGAATTTTATGACTCGCTGCATTTTGAATAGGACAAGGAGATGTGCCTGATAAGGTAAGAGAGAGGGTAAGATAAACATGTTCCTACACAAAATTGTCTCATTGGTTTGTTTTCTGGGTTGAAGACAACCATTTCTTTGCCTGACAGAACCCTGCAAATAATTGAGATACTTATTTTTAAGTTACATCTGTCTCTGACTCTCTGAGCAGAGACCATCTCTGTTCTATACAGCTGCTGACCCAGTCCTTTCTCCTGGTGAACTGATGTACAAAGTCCAGAAGACAAAAACATACGCCCTCTCAGGCACACGGGTTAGCAGGATAGGTCATACTTAGGCTGATGTTTTAGACCTTTTTTTTATTAAAGTAACAGAGGAGGTAGAAAAGTCTTTGTTCAGTTTTGAGATACTGCCTCCCCCACCTCCCTATCCCAGATATTTGATCTGTAAAAAGATCTTTGAAATGTTTAAATTTCAACACTTAAAAACTTGTTTTTCTTGTAGTATTTTCAAATGTGGACTGTTTTTATTAGGACAGAGTCTATGTGAGTAGAAAACCTCTAGGTTTGAGGTTGAAATTAGTATTTGCTATCACTAATGTGGTGAAGGAATCTCCAAGTTTGCTGATTATTTTTATTTTTATTTTTGTTTGGTTTTTATTAATAGTATTTTTAAAAGGCAGTGTTTGTATGGATGTTTTTTTTTCTTTTGGTTTCTGCTTCAGAGACTTCCACTGGTAGAGAGTAGATGTCTTCAAAACTCTTAGGTGTTGAGATAACCATATTCAAACAACAAACAGCCAAACCCAAAAGGAATATTACCTAGGGATTGTCACTGTCTTTCACTGTATGATCCACACTGCAGCTATCCAGCTCTATCACTTGTGTGTTTCGTTTTTGTTTTGCCCTTCTTCCTGAGCTCTGTATCATTTATAGGCCTCAAAAATGCCTGTTGTTCTTTTTGGCTCTTGGCTGGCAGATATACTGGAAACAGCTAAATGCATGATGTCATTATATGAGGACCAGGACTATAAGACTTCCCTTGGATTCAGAGATTTAGCTCTTGTAGATACTCTGGGGGTTTTTTGGTTTATGGGTTTTGGTTTGGTTTGGGTTTTTTCCATTTGAGTTTTGTTTGCTAAGTAGAATTAGCCTTTGGAGGGTGGCTGCCCAAGCAAGAACTGAAAGCTTTGAATGGCTCTTGGCATTGGCTGGAGTATGCAAGAATCAAAGGTTTGCTTGCTGTGTAGGGTTTTGTGCAAGTGTTAGGCATTTTGTCCATGTAAACTACCCTCTTTCATGCAACTCTTGGATCTTGTTATGACTATTTTATATAAAGGCTTACTCTCTACACGAAGGTGGTCTTGTATGTGTAGGGTTGGTAAAATACAGCTCTCCAGGTGAGAGGCCTCACTGTTTGCAGGGCTGGTACACAAAGCACTTTATATGCATACCTTGTTTGTTATGTAAACGAGCTGCTTCACTTGCACGTGTTCCAACCAGTCCTCCCATGCTCCAAGAATGGGTAATTAAAATTGCTTCCAGGACTTCTTAGAGTGTTTTCAGCCTGACCTGTGCTGGCACCCCTCCTCGAGCAGGCTGTTCAGCTGCCATCCCATCACACTGCTGCAGCTGGAGGCTGAGTGGTGCCCACCCTGCCATCACCACTGCTGTGCTCTGCTCAAAAGGCAGCACAGCCAGAATGGGATAGGTGGAAGTGCTCATGTTCAGGCTGGTTTGTTCAGACAGAGTTGACTGAAAAGAGTGTTAGTCCAGTGCCAATGCAATGCAGGGGACTTTGGGGTGTGTGTGTGACAAAAATTTAGTCATATTCAGTTGCTAGTGTTTTCTGAAGACATTATCCTTGTGTATTATATGGTGTATGTCTGTTGTTTAATTTTAAATTCTGTTCTCTTCTGTGGAGCGGATATTGATAAATCTGCGTGCTGTAGCATGGGCAGCTCTTTTACCATGGCAGCTAATTGCTGCTACACTGTCTTTCCCAGGGCAAGCTCACTCTTCCCTCTTCATATAAAATGACCACTGAGGAGGGCTCTGTTTCCAGCAATTTCTGCAGCTTATGGCAATGAGGCCTCTCACTGCTGCTTTACTGTCAGCCCCGGACACGTGCAAACTGTAAGCCAGCAATTGCAGAACTGGCTTTAAAATGAGATACTGTGAGGAAAAAGTAGCACTTCCCACTGGCTCTCATCTTTCACCTCTAGAAGAAAATATTCAGTCTGCATTTTGTGTAATACCTGCTCAGGATAAAATTTAATCCTGAGCTGGGAATGTGTGTATCTTGTTCTCCTTTCTTTGAGAGGGCATTGTTTATCCTTTCCCCAGCAGCTGGAGAAATGAGCTGTCCCACTCCTGGTCCTCCTGTGTTACAAGAAGTGGCTGTCCTGGTTATGTTCCTTCTCAAGGACACAGTTGTCAGGTGTCCCTCTTTCTGCCAGCTCTCCCTGACTACTGTGGATGGCATCAGTGTTACTAATTCATCTTTTTTTTTCTAAACTTCTGCTCCTTTTCTTCCTTCTCTCACTCTGTTTACATTTAGTTTTTCATCCTTCCAGACAGGCATCTGGATCCTGCCCCAAATGTGCCCTAGAATCCTGTCAGTGTCTCCTGTCCATGTTTTTCCCTTGGTTGCTTACATTTTTCATGGGTATTTCCGGACGCATTCCCTGCTGTTTTTTGTTCCGGAGGAGTCCTTCTGAAACATTCCCATGTTTCTTGCTGCCGTTGCAATTAAAGCAACGTTGCTGTGTTTTGGTCCAGTTTAAAGCAACAATAGATGGTGCAGTCTGTACAAAGGCTAGTCTTGGTTTAACCCTAGCCATGGTGACTTCCTTGTAATGGCTGGCTTTTGGCATCCGTCCTATTGATTATGTGATGAGGTGGAATGAAAAAAAAAAGAATAATAGCTCTTTTAATATGCCTGAAGCCTAGTGATGAAATTATGATCTTTGGCAAGTTTGTAGCAATGTTGATAGGTGCCAGACCTCTCACTTGAGATTTTCTTTTTCTTCCCCTGTATTTCCCTGTGCCTTTATCTTACTTCCTTCCAGGGAAGTCAGAGCCCTTGTGAACAGCAAGTAGGGTTTCACGTGAAGTCTGCCCAATAGCTCAGATCATAAATATCAAATTGCTCTATAAGGCCTAATCTATTTTCAGAGGTACGCTTGTGAGATAAAAATTACTTTGATCGCTGAAACGGCATTGTGTAATTTTTGAAAGGAAATGGCAAGGAAGCAACTAACTGTTACAAGGCCTGTTTTCGCTCCCTGTTAGCTTAGACCTGACAAATTGCAGCTCCAAGGTCTTGTGCCTTAAGAGTTCCAAATTAGGTTGCCAATTAATATTATCTGAAAAGCAGTAGGTTGATGCATATTCTGTTATTAATAATGCACTTTATAATACCAATCTGTTTTGCAGGCATTTTCTGGTTGTTCTTTTTTGATGAGTCTTGGCAGTGAAACCCCCGATTTTACATGCAGAACCACAGGGATTTGTTGAAGTGTTTGTGTGTTTGTTTGGTTTTAATTTTGGGGTGTTTTTATGTTCTTGTTTACTGGAAATAACACTCAATTTTGATGATACCAAAGAGAGGCAAAGTCCAGGAATTATTTCTGTCTAAACTAGTACATTGTGGTTTCTTCTTGTGTTAGTGCACGTTGGTGCAAAACTCTTGCATCACTGTTAGATGAGTTTTAATAACTTCCTTTGACGTTGCTTGTGAGTAGTTTTGTCTTCTCAGAAGCCATCTTAGGAAAACTTACAAAATAAGAAAAACAATTTGAATAAAACAATAAGAGGTAATTTGAGTTCCTTTTCTTGTGTTATTTAGTTGTTATGTCGCAATATGTGGAAAGTACCTGGAAAGCACAGGGAGAAAAATGGGAAATGTCTCATGCATAAGGAAAAGTCTCTAACTAACAGTGGGTGGGGGGAGAATATATACATAAATGTAGACATCAAGGTAAATGCTTTTTCCTTTTTTTTACTTCCAGAGAATTTGAATATTTGCACAATCTGATGTTACATGTTGTAAATGCTTAACACTTCTAAAAGAATAAATTACTTCAGTGCCTGAATGTGTAGATAACTGTCAGCTTCAAAGGATCAAGTGAGTTGGAAGGAATGTCTGGAGAACTTGGTATAGGCAGGTATCAGGCAGAATATAGAAAGTAGGGGAATATAGTCAACTAATTTAACAGAGGCCTAGATGTAAGTTTATGTATAAATTAAGACTTAATTATGTTACAAAAAGCGACTTTCTGTGGTTCTGCTTTTAGTGTAAAAGTGGAATACTCACTTCCCCCTCCCCATCTCTGTCACACTAGGTTTCCCAATATACTTGTGGTAAGAATTGTGCTGCTTCTATAAAAATTGAAATGGTAAATTAACCTATTTAATACGTTTCAAATTACCCTTAGAAAAAAGGCTACCTTTGTTTTTAGAATATTCTTGTTGTGAGGTGGCTGATTCTGTAAAGTGTAAGTAACTGAACTCTTGACTAAGCAATTAAGAGAAACTGAAATCGGTACTGTAAAATGCACATTAAATCCACAGGGCTGAGATTGAAAGAGCCATTTCAGCTGCTTCTTGAGAAGTGAACTGATCTGAAGTTCCCTTGGGGTATGTAAAGGACAAAGATAAGGTGTAGTGTAGGTTTGCAGTCTCTGAGTTACATGTTGCCTGTCTTTCATCCCACTCAGTGAGCCAACGCAGGGCACGAAACCTGTCCAGAACTACTTGCTTAGACTTCTCCTAAGGGTTATTTTTCTGACCCAAGTTCTTTGGGCTCAACAGGAACACAGGCACAAGGGGAGTGTCAGGGCAGACCCTCGGGGTTGCAGCTGCCCCTGTGGGGTGAGTACCTACCAGAGCAGGTCTGTGGGGTGATGTGAGCATCACTGCTGCTGCTCATCACTGAGCCCACCACCACACTCCCTTCTTGCATCCTTCTCTGGTGTTGGTGGTGTGACTGGAGCTCTGAGACAGCATGTGGGGCAGGTGACCCTCTCCCTGGTGAGCACACAGGGTACCAGCTCTGTGGTTGTGGACCGGCTGCCAATTTCAGTGCTTGAAAATAGTACTGGCAGCCAAGAAACTTCCAACTGCAGCTCTGCTAATGACTGGTGTTGTGGTTTTGGGCAACTCCCATGGTTGTCTTTGAGTCAGCTCCTCTTTCAGTAAAAAAGGGATGATACCTACTGTTGAAGTGATTAATGTGCTTCAGTTGTCAAGGTCCTGCCATGTATTGTTACCATTGCTATGGAGAACCTTCTCTGCTTTTGTTAAGAAACCCTGGCTCCAAGAACATGACAGATTGTAGGGACTGTTTGTGGGGTTCCCCCCCCCCCGTTAATTTATGAAACAGACCAGATTTACTCTCAGTACCAAAGTGCCAACCACCACTACCAATCTTTTTAATCTTCGCTACTCTCCTCCCCTTTTCCTTCCTCTCTGCATCTCCCTCTTGACTGTCCACCCTTCATATTAAATCTTTCCTAAGTTAAAGAAAGGGTGCTGGATAGACTTGAAAGGAAAATTTTAGTTGAGGCTCATGTTGAAATCCTAGCAATAAGGCTAAGGGTTTGCTAATGATGTAAAGAGATATAGAAGTGTTCTGCTTTTTTATCTGTGTGGAGGTTGTGCAGTTTCCAGGCTCAGACTTGGCTGCCAGCTTGAGATGTGCCAGTAACTTGCTGTTTTTTGAAACAATAAAGATTCTAAAAATAATAATGGGGGGAGCCCCATGAGTGAAAAATTACAAAACTTACATATGAGATTAAATTTAACTTAACCCTCCCCCCAGATATTTAAATTAAAGGAAAATATTAGCTAGGGTACCTGGGCACCACTCTTGAGAACAGCAGAAGCTTGTTTTCTGTTAATCTCCCACAAAAAATGTGCTCTCTTGGTTCATGAGTGACTTCCAGCTGCAAGAGGTAACTTCCTGCTCCAGGTGAAAGAGAGGATGCTTAAAGGTGCTGAGAGCTCTCCCTACTCCACCCTTTTAGGTGGTGGGGCTTTAAGGGGTAGGCAGCTGTCAGTGCTCCTGCTGAGTCCTGTCTGCAGCCAACAGTGACTCGTCGTTTAGTCTCTGGTGGCCCTCTTGATGCTCAGTCAGAACTGGGCTGCTTGGACTTGTGGACTTCATAAACCCCAAGGAACTGGCTTTAATTTGAGAAAATACATTCTTTAAAATATCATAGACTTCTGTCCCCAAAATGAGCCTCTGGTGTCTGTTCATTCTGTCTTGCTAGAGCAGATCATGAACCCTAGCTTGGTAATTTCTATAGTGAGTCCATAACTTCTCTTGTTACTTTACAGACATGTCTGCTCCGGCCTATAAATGACAGAAGGAGACATGTCTCCGTTTGGTTTCTCTTCATCCATGGAGAGGTGTAATATAGTGCATGGATGTAGTATAGTGCATAGTGTTTTTGTTAAATAGAAGTTACTATGAGTTAAAAAGTGGAGAGAGGAAGATGTGGATATCATAAACTGTGGTGCTCAGATCTGCCATTTCCATACTTGGAAATCACTTCATGTTCATTGTTCATCCACATAAAATTTTGAATCTCCAGCACTAATTAACATGAGGTAGAATAGCAGAATGGTAGATTGCTGTCTGTCCTGGAGCTCCGGGAAGAGCCTTGAATACCCAGAACTGAGGCCATGAAGCACTTTGAAGACAAATGAACTTTGATTTTAATATTCTTATGGTGCGCAGGGAGCAGCCGGTGCTTCTGAAGAGTTGTGCTCCAAAGAGCCATACTGGCTGGAGTAACCTAAATGCAGAGGTCTGTATTTCTGAATGAATAGCACTGCTGCAGAGTGGGGAAGATGTAAATGCCAGAGGAATTGCACAAGACTGAGTCAGCTGGGTAAGATAAAAAGTGGTTCTTGGGGAAATTGCATTTAGCAAGCTTGCTGCCAATGAGTTCCTGAACATACCACACATCCTATCAATCAACTGTAATGTACAGTCAGACAGAGGAGGTTAATTCTGCACTCTTCAAAACTTGTTCATCTGGCCAGAAGCAGCTTTGGGGGTACTAATTTTGGCTAATGTATTCTCTATCTTTTGAGTAAATTTTGGTAGAGACATTTAGCCATTTTGTTGGTAAGTCACTGATAACCATTATCCTCCTTGATAAGCCACATATGCAGACCATTTCAGCTCTTGATATAAGATGTATTCTCTGAATCTTTAGCTGCTCTTGTGGTATTTTCTTTTCTGAAGGGCATAGACCAGAAATGCCTGTTGCCCTTGTTGTTACTGTTTTTCAGATAATACTCTCCCTCCCTGCCTTGCCTTACACGAAATAATGCTCTTATCCAGCCAGAGGTTACGTTTCCTCCCTTAGCTGCAGATTTGTGCAGGAAATTTAGTGTCTAGATGGTGTCTGCTGTGACCCCCAGTCTTTTTTATGATATAGTTGCCTTCCCAAATGCAGTTTCCCAAGGGTATATCTTGGGACTCTTATTTTTTATTTTTTTATTCCTAAGAGTTTGTAACTTCATGTTACTGCTGTAGTAAAACCAACTGCTGTGCAGAGAAACTACAACTAGCAAAAAATACACTTTATCAGAAAGTAACCTGATTCTTTTTTTTGCTTGCCATTGCTCCAGATTTCATGCTCTATGCCAGTTATGAGAATTGATTTCATATTTTCTTTCAGATCCCTGGTAATGGCAATGGACGGTATCCCATCAGGCCCCCAAAATACCAAAGTAAAAATATGAGAGGAAGGGGGGTACGTGGTGTTATTACAAATAACACTTACAGAATTTTGTATCATTGAACTTCTTGTACTCTGCATTTTAGGTTTGTGTGAACATAATTACAGCTTTGAATTCTTTCTTTTAAATATTGCATGTATGTGGGGGAGTATTTGTTTTGTTTTTGCTAAGTAGCATTTTTCCAGACAATTGCATTCATACCACTCGTGTTCTTTTTTGAAGGTTAAGTTTAATATTGATGGGGTTTTTTGGTCTAGTTTTTATGAGATTAAGTACCAGACAGTTGCATGTTTACCATCAACTAATAGTCAAAAGGTGCAGTCTCACAAAGGCTTGACTAAAACTAAATGAATAGCTCTCAATTTCCTGTGGGTGTGGGGTTTTGTGTGTGTGCACTGCTTACCAATAAGGAATACAGCCACTTTCTTCCGAGGTAGCTGTGTTGCCAACTTTTATACTGTTGAAGTAATTTTGTTAAACAGGAGGAAGAAAAAAATTCATAAATCGTCAAAAGGAATTTGTGTGCAAAGTGTGCCAACAGGGTTGGGTCTGTTTTTCCTCCTTCATTTTATCAGGAGGAAAGCTTGTTGCTTTTGTATTTTATTGGCCTTTTGCTTTCACATGGTGAGCCTTAACAGTATACTTCTTTCATGGTTTATTCTCACAGTTGCCTGTGAGTGTGGTATTTGAACACACCTCTTGGAGGTTAAAAAGGTCAGGACTTCCATAGGGATGTGGTACATAGGCACATCACTCTGAAGTGACTTGAGTGATCTCCTTAGGACAGTGTGGGAAGGGTGTGGGGATTTGGGTGATTGTACCCTCCCACCAAAGCCATCTTCTGCTGGTCAGGAAATGCTCTGTTAAGTCTGTCTGTTATAGGTTCATAGGTATTTTACCTCTAGTATATACTAGTGGTGTCACTTTGATCCTGTGCATTGCTAGTTTGAAAACTTGTGTTATTTTAACAATGGCATGCTTTTTCTTTTACAAAGGAAAAGTGTGCGCTCTCTGGCCCTTTTCCCCTAGTCTATGCTATTAAAAACAGACAGGCAAATGAGTAGACCTCACTGGGTCCACTTAAACTTGAGTAGATTTCTTGAGTAGACAGCTTGGAAGAACAAATTATCTCCTGTCCTTTTTCTCTCTGCTTTCTTCTCCTGACTTGCAGCTTAAAATACCATCCCTTTTGTAGCCTTAAGAAAGGGACATGATGAAGTCTCCACATGGAAGTGTTCTCTGAAGCTGAACTAGTTACACCACCAATCCCACTAACAAAACTCAGTTCAAATAGTGCTTTTTTGACACCATGCTAGGAGGATCTGCAGCAAGCTTTTACTGATTGAAAAACATGAAAAAAGTGCTTGGGGTGTACCTGTGCAGCCTGCTGTGTAACTTTTTCCTTTTATGATCTTTTGGATGGACCATGCTGCCTTGAAAACTTAGCATTTCTACCAAGAGAGGTTGTTGAAGAGCCCTCGAGGGGTGCCTGCATTATCTCTCTAGCAGTTGTTAAATGTGTGCTCCAAGTGTCACCGACTCAGAGACCAGCTGTTGTCCCTCGGTTCTGGTTTGAGAGTCAGAGCCAGATGTGGGTGTGTTCTTGCTTCTTCAGTTTGGAGGGAAAGAAAAGAATGAAGGTGGCATGCTCTGAATACCCTGATGAAGAGCAGAGTCTTGAAATGATTTGTGGCTCTGACTACTTGAGATACAAAAGGAGATGAAAACTACTGTTTTATTTAGGATTCAGCAGGTACTTAAGGGTCATCTGTAGGATGATCTGAATTCTGACAGTGGTTTCTATGTATGTGTTACTGCATGACTGTTCAGGAAAAGTACAGCTGACAGGTTTAGACAAGGTATTCTCTTACATTATTAAGGTACTTTTATTAAAGCAAGAAAGATGGTTGTGTGTCCAGATGTCATATTGATGGATCCTGGTGCAAGAATCAAAGCAAGTAATGCTCTTTAGGGTCTAGTGAGTCACATACAGTTAGGAGATCCTGTGCTGTCTGTCATGCAAGACAAGTTCATGTTTTCTTAGACTGCCTTCTTTTCATACATGGTTTTGGTTTTCACTACTGATTAAATTTTAAATTATTTCCTAATGTTTTCAGATGTTGATGTAATATTACAGTTAATCCTTTTCTGATTGCTTGTCCTCTTCATGTAAGTGTATATTTACTTCTTATTAAATAAATACACTTTTATGTAATTGTATAATAGTGTCTGAAGAATAGTTGAAGGGAGAGACTGGCTTTCTATGTTCTTTTTCTCTTGTTTAAAACAAATTGAGACTTCCTAGCAGTCTCTTGTTGATCCAGGGAAATTATTTTTTAAGAACAGGCCCTGAGAGTATTCTTTTCATTTGGAAGGGGTTAGCATAAGCTTTTCATGTTGAGCCAGTGTGGATGGGACATACGAAAGAAACACAGCCATACAGGTTGCTGGTGATGAGAATCTGGTTTGTGTAAGTAGTTTCCTTAGCAGGTGATGAACTTGTTCCTTAATAATTTAATTACTTCATTTCAGGAAAGGAAGGGGAAAAAAATGTTTGAGAATTTCTGCCAGAGACTTAACATAGATGTGGTAACAGAGAAAGGAATGGATGGTAACATCTGACATTGGATTCAGGGCAGGAAGCACTGGAGCAAGCATTGGCCAGAAATGCCGAAATACGGAACTGATCTGGGGAGGCAGGACATGAGGATTTCTGATGGTTAGCCCAACAGCAAGTCACTTTAGCCTGAGTGAGCCTCAGAGTTTTTACCTGTATGAGACAATTTATAATATGTGCCTAAGAAGTACTCCAAAGGTATCAAATTAATGCCTTCAGTGGAAGATCACAGGATCCTTTGAATAAAGCTTTATAAAAGTGCACAGTGTTCTTACACACAAACTATTTTGTATTAATAGTATCTCTTAAATGACAGGGAAAATGAAATGTGCCAGATTTGTGAAGCTGGAGAAACGTTTGCTCATTATTTTGAAAGAGCTGGAAAGTGCAGATGGAGAAGGGAGGATTGAAATCTAGGTTTGGAGGAACAAATCCCATGGGCTGTCATCATGGATGTGGTTTTAAAATCCGTCGTTTTGTTGCCTCGTGTCTGTAAATTGGCTTTGTAGGTGGCTGAGCGCGTTTCTGAGCAGGGTGAGAGGGAAGAGAGGGTTCACCAATGCACAGCAGAGGAAGCTCCTGCGCAAACTCTCTGTTTGAAGATGTGACAAACCAGGAACTGCTGTAGTCCTTATCTTAAGTAGGAAATACATGCAGCCACAGAAGACAAGTGCCTGGCTGGAACCTCTATTAGAAATCTGAAGTTGCAAGGGACAGTCTTTCAGCCTACTCTGCTGTTTGGATAATACTTCAAAAGCTGTAAAAAAAGGCCAATGTGCAATGTGCCTGCAGAACAATGAGCGACATTTTAACCTGCATGCCCACAGTAGGGTTGTCTTTTCATAAAATCATAGGATGGTTTCAGTTGGAAGGGACCTTAGAAATCATCTCATTCCAGCTTCCCTGCCATGGGCAGGGGCACCTTCCACTAGACCAAGTTGATCAAAGCCCCATCCAGCCTGACCTTGAACACTGCCAGGAGCTGGGGCATCCACAGCTTCTCTGGGCAACGTGTTCCAGTGCCTCACCACCCTCACAGAAAAGAACTTCTTCCTGAAGTATGCCATCTTTATCTGTGCTGCTTGGTGTCACTGAGATGCAAGTGCTCTTTATAGTGGGGGGGATCTTTGCTGTCTTGTCTGAGCTGTCCCCAGCTTCAGAGTGTGTCTATCTGTCCTTCCCTGGCTCCAGTTTTCCTCTGCCACAGGCTTGATGTGGGCTTATGAAAATGGTTTGGTTTGCTTGAAGCCTGCTCACAGACGATTCACTCATCCTGGGTGGCTGGAGCTTCTTGCTGCATTTCAGTTATTTGAGTTGGTAACCGTGACGTGTGAACTTTGTGTGAGGAGGTGAGAAGTGAAAGTTCTGCCTCTTCATGGCTTGGGATAGTGGCATGCTCAAAAACGAGGAAATACCTACCCTTTAACTTTGTGATGGAGGCCAAAACATTAAAAAAGCCTTCAAACCCACTTATTCAGAGAAGTGAGTCCTTAGCTTGATTACTCAGGAAGAGCTACATGATGATCAGGGTGTTCTGATGGGCAAGTTGGCCATCCTTTGTTAAATCTGGCCAATGAAACATTACCTTTTTAAATGAGCTGTGGTAGATGTGTTCTTGGCTACTCAGTTAAGTATCCTAGGGAAGGCTCTGTGGCTAGTAATTCATTCTGCTGTTGAGCTAGGGTTCAACAAATGGCTGCATAGGTTTTCTTAGGCAATGCTAACCTGAGGAGATGCACTGAAACTTTTTTGACCTTTGTTCAAAATTTAAAGCTCTATTAAACTTTTGCCTAGGAAAAGAACACCTTTAGGTCGACATCATGGTGTTCCTTGTTCTGTAAGTAAATCCATGTGGGCAAAACACACTGAGCACTTGGGTCTGGCATCTAGACCTTTGCTTTTAAATACAGGCTGTAAGATCAACTGACCTTCAGCTCTGCTGGGATGAAGGGTTCAGATTATTCTGCCCCTGCTCCTCTTCATGTGCGTTACTTTTGCAGCATGCCATTGCAGTGCTGGTGCCATTTGTCTGAAAGATAAAGTTTCTTATTCTAAAAAAGCTAGAGTAGTACAACTAAATTGGTACTTTTGCCTTTAAGTATTACTGTTATTTAATAGTGATAGGAATTCTCCTTTTTGAGCTGAAAGCAGAAGCAGCACTGTGTTCTGACAAGTTGTTCTGACTCAACTTCAGCCATGACATTTTTTTAATAGCCACTAAATGCCTTATTGTATTTTAAAAAACAAAACAAATATTTTTGTTTTGTAAGTACAAGTATCTGATATGACAGCATAAAGCAAAAGTTTATTATGCATATACAGTGGAAATAAGTTAACTTGTTTAAACTATATTGTAAACACAGTGCTTCTGCATTTGAAAAAGTTTCATGACTCCGCATAACCATATCAACATATTTCCATAGTTAATTTCCAGCTTACAATTGTATTATCCCTTGTCTAATGGAACATCATAATATTAAGTAAACTAATAACCCTAATGTTAATGTTGCTGATGCTTTATTAGATACTACATAAAGAAAAAGAAAAAAAAAAACAAACGACAAAAAACCAACAAACTTCAATCCTGCACCCATTTAGCCAGGACATATTTTAACTCCTGAAGTTTTTCTGTGGAGGAAAAGTGAAGGGCACATCTAAAAATATTGTATCCAGTGTTTGGAATGGACCAATGTGCAACCGTGTGCTGAACTGTTGTGCACTGTTGCTTCTGAGGACATCAGATATGCACCCAGTGCTCTTCAGCGCTTTTCTGCAGAGAGGAACACATTTTATGCTGGGACTCCTGTCATGTGTATGTATGTCTACATATGTGCAGCAAATAGAGAATTAATGCAGTGAATTTAAATGGGTGATGAGGCAATGTGATTACTTGGAAAGAGAAGGGAGATGTAACTAAAAGCTTTTAGTTGATAGAATTGAGATAATTTTGTTTCAAGATCACTGGTAATTATACTGAACAAAGCTATTTCTCTGTAAATTTGAAAATGCCTCCAAAACTCAGGGGTATGGCAAATATATTCTCTGTCACACAGGGGATTAATTTCCTTTTGGTGTGGGCTTATTTGAGTAGTATGGATGTTAGCATAGGCCAGTCCAGCTCTGTACATTATGCAGGGAAGGGCTCTCTACATTCTGGAGAGCAGTTTGCATTGGAAGGGAGCAGGGGTGATGGTGAAAAGCTAACAAAATACAGAGGCATTGCAGCACTACTCAGTGGATATGGTCTTTGAATGCAGAAGCCAAGCATGTCATCTAGGAGTGTAGTGTTGTACCAGCGTATGATGGCACAGGATCATTACTGGAATAGAGGCCAATTCTTATGTGCCTGCAGAAAGCTGAGAGATTGATTTCAGTTGGAAAGCCTGTTTTACTGTTAGATTTTTTTAATATCTTTTTTTAAATAAAAAGCATTGCTTACTTACTTCAAGTGAAGTGGCTGAGTTGTGTTTTGCAAATGTCCATAGGAAAGAAAGTATAAAACTCTTCAGTTTAGGAGGAGGAGGAGGTGTAATGCGATTGAATAGCTGAAAGTTGAAACCAGATGAATCTGGGGTACTTGTAACACACAAATTATTAAACAGAATAAATTGCTTACTAAAACAACTCCCTTTGGATGTGATGGGTTCTTGATCACTTGCTTATGAATTAGAGCTGCACGTTGTTGTTGCTGTGGCTTAGATGTGTATAGCAAGCAGTGTATCTGCACTAGGTCTGTGGCACAACTTGGGTGAAAGGTCAGACAGATGATCCCAATGGTCTGTTCTGCTTTTCTGGGAGGTGAGTAGAGACCACTTGATGCTGTGAAATGTTGTGAAATGGTGTTTGAACTCATACTTATTTCCAGTACCATCTTTAGTAGGTTGATGAGGTTTTCTGGTTTGTTTCTCTTCTCTCTTTGGCAAATCTGCTGGTGATTCAGAAGGGAGAAATCAGAATTGAAGTCGTGCCTCCCCATCCAGGTCGAGAGTGGCTTCTCTTGCTAAAGCAGGGGGAGTCCTGAGGGGCTTTGGTATTTTTGTTCAGTAGTTGGGAGATGATGGATTTTTGTTTGTTTTTTTTTGAGGAAGATGAAAGGAGTCAGATAAATCAGGTTTTGTATCTGTGAAAGTATCTTGCTGATGAAAAGAATGATACAAGTGGAATAGAGAGGAAAATGAATTTACAACCAAGGGTTTTATTCAATTTTTGCTTGATCTTTTGGGAAATAGGTGGATTTGCACGGGTCATGGAAAATGAAAAGCTAACTCACCAGGGACCCTCCATTCTTAGGTTGAATTTCCAGATTTGTTCCATATCGGTAACAACTGGACTTCTTTTCCTGATGACTCTTTGTTTACCCATATAAAATAAAGTCTGTCTTAATGTAATTTCAAATAGAGACATGTTTCCATCATGTTAAACTTCTGGCATGCTTTTTGCAATATGTTACCCTGTGTTCCACAGAGAGATGGAGATCACACTGCTTGAGTTTCTTGCCTTACTCTGGATTTGCTTTTTTGGGTTGGAGTACAGATCACAGGGTAGAGCTGTGCAACGCTGATGCACCTGGGCAGTGGACCCAAGTTGGAAATTCCGTATTATTTACAGGGGTCAAAATGAAATGATTATGTGCAATTTAACATATTTTAAAAAAAAATTGCACTTCCTGTTCCCACAGTAGCAGTGCTTGTGTAGAAGTCTGTTTAGACTGTGTTGGTCGAAAAGCTGTTTGTGGGGAATGAAGTTCTGTGTTTTAATGAAAATCCATTGCTCTCGTTGCGTTTGCGATGTTGCAGCAGAGCTCTGCTTGAGTATGAGAAGCTCCATGAGGATGGCAGAGAAAATGTCGCTGCCTTCACTTCTGACACATACTACGTGTGAATTATTTATGGTACTTCATTGCAAATGGAGTGTTCTGTAGTTTATTTGTAAATAATGAATTCTTTATGACAGGACATCTGTATCTGTGGATCCTGTCTCACAGAACTGGTTTTCTAAATACACTTCATGATAAGATACCTAAGCCTTTTCCCAGGCTGCCCTGTAATAAACTACTTTTGTATTCCTGATATATCTGTTGTTCATTTTGACTCTGACTCATAAATGATATGTAGAAGTTTGTGCTGTTTGTGAGCTGATATGGTGTTCATTTTATAATTATCTTTATATGTAAGCATTCTGATTTTTGTTCTGTATAAAATCAGTTTAGTGGAAGACTTACATGCCACATAAATTAAATTTGCTTCTTATAACTTTCCTGAAGAGAACATATTTTGTAAGACAGTACTTTTTTTTTTTTTTTTTAAATTCATAAGAACTAGTTTCTGGTTATACCAGTAGTCTGTGGGGGTAATGAAATTGCTAAGTGCAGTGTGCAGTTTATGATGGCAATACAGTGAATTGGGATGAATGCCACTTTGGCCCAGTATGTGACTTTAGAACTGACATCTTCCCTTGCTTGTCTGTGTAGTTTGAGTAATACTCACTTGTCTAGGTCGTTCCTGCAGTATGTTCCCTAGCAGGACTCTAGCAAAACTTCTTTGGCTGTTTAGTCACTGGCAATGCTAAGTGTAAACTGTGTACCCTCTGCAAAATGTTTAAGCATCCAGCATAGTTGCTGCTTGCTGCAGGTTTGTGGAAGAAGCTGCTTTATCCCCTCCTGCCTGCAGTCTTCCATGTGAGCGTGGGGAGAGTTTTTGGTGGCACAGGAGAAGCGGAGTCGTGGCTGAAGGGTTAGTATTGCCTGTGCTGACCAACTAACTTATGCAGCTGTCCAGTGAACCAAGCCACTGAAAAGATCGAAGGTGGGAAAACAATTTTACATAAGGAAAAGGCTAGTTTGTCACCCAGCCCGTTTCAGTAACCTGTTTTTCCGTGTGTTCCACCGCTGGGTTCACCTGCCTCAGTGAGGGGGCAGCTGACTGAGGTCAAGGCTGGGAGCTCTGCAGGGCAGATCAGCAGCAGATCCCTGGGCCAGATGGGAGGATGGCTGTGTAGGTTGCTGGCCAGCATGATATGGGAGCATGTTTGGAGGGACTGTGGATGGAACAGCACCACTCTATCTTACCCATATTTGCTAAGCCAATGTGATACGTTGGTTACAGTGTCACACAGATGAGATACATGCCAAGAGGGAAAAATGCTTTAGCTTGGGTATGCTAAAAAAACCAAAGAAATACTGTATTTTCAATTTTTAACAAGGATGGGGAGTTGTCCATGAAATTATCTCCTGCATACCCTCCCTCGTCAGTGCATGGTGCCCAGGCAGCACTGTGTGAGTCTGGTCCCTTGCTGTCCTCTCCTCTTCCTCTCATAACTTCTCCTCCCTTTCTCCCCCCTGCCCCATAATTACTCTCAGGAACTTAGTACCAGTAACCAGTTTCACAGCTAATACACTAGTAATCCTTTTGAATTTCCTCAGCAAGAGAAAATAAATTAATGCTGGGTGCCCGCTTGCCCCTGTGTGGCTGCTGCAGTTGCTTAGCAGCCAGTGGGAGGCACCGGAGAGGAGCGGCTCTCCCCTCCCTGAGCCCGCTGTGGAGAGGAATGACAGACAGCTGTTACTGGTCAGCTTCCTTAGCATCTTGTTTTCTCTCCTGCACACACACACACCCTTACCTGCCTCTGCTCAGCAGTTTCTCACGAGCTGTGAGATGGAGTCCCTGCATTCCAGCAACCCTCGCTGCTCACAGAAATAAGGCAGCAACCATCCCAGGCAACTGCGAGGCCTCAGTCTGCAGCATCACGAATGTGCTGCGTAGATGTTCTACTGGCTCTTGAGAGAGTGGGGCTGCTGAGGCACTTCGGCTGACAAGGTTGTGGTTTTGCACACAGGCCTCTTTCTTAAGTTTTCCATTTTTAGTTGTAGGGTGCTCGTTGCTTTTCACCACTTTTCCTCACAGGTTCTGACAGAGTAACTCTTCTCAGTCTTCCTGCAGTATCTTGGAGACATCTCCAGCTTTCAGGCAAAAGCTGTGGCCTCTTCTGTTACCAGGATGTAAAAGGATGCCAGGTCCTGCCTTGGCTGCACTGATGCAGGGTGGTTGAGGTCTTGGATGGAGGGTGGGCTGTGACCAGAGAGGCTGACGTGTGTTTGGTTATTCTGAGTCTGCCCCAGGGAACAAAAACACCCTGAAAACACAGCAGATGGCCAAGAATGATGATGTCTGTTCAGCTGCCACAACAGCTTTGTTACATGTGAGGGCAGGAGACATAGGTCTTTGAAAAAGAATGGGTACCAAAATGTCATTTGTAGAAGTTCAGCTTTGTTTCAGAGGGGTTTCTGTAAACTTGACCTGAGAAGAAGGAATTGAGTGCCTTTAACCCCGGGTATATCCAGTTAACCAGATCACTGCATATCTTGCCGTGGTTGAAAATGCCAGTGTAATGCACTGTTTGGAGCAGAAGCTGTCTCAAAGTGACACAGCTGTGAAGTGTCCAGTCCAGTAGGATCCCTCCTTGCTTATTTCTTCTTTCAGAACACTTAGTTCTGATGGGCACCTCTGATTTCAGTAGAAGTGAGGGAAGCTGCTGGCTGTGTAAGAGTCACACATCAGCCAGTTTGATGTGTCATTATACTTTACATTTTAATGCAGATTCCTAGGTAGCCACAAATTCAGAGTTGGAGGAACTAGCACATGATTTATATGAAGAAATATAGTGGGTAGTGCTTGGATTTTCTTTTTATAAGGCTAATTGTGTTAATTTGCTTGAGACACAATTATCTCAATGGGATTGATTTGTTTAATTAACTCGGGATGCCTGCAGGTGAAATAGTGAGTATAAATAGAAGGACAGTGGGGAATGCATCACTAATGTTTGTATTGCAGAAGGATTGACTCATATGTAAATGAAGTGCTGCAAGCCTGCCAGGCTAACCTAGTTCTGTGGTGGTTTCTAGATATAAAACCCCCCCCCCCTCATGCTGTCATGCATAACACAGGGCTCGTACACTCAGGAATAAGTTAGTGAAGAGTGTACGCCATAGTAAGGACAAACATACCTCACTCCTGCTGTAAATACTTTGGGTATGAGCACTTCTGTGAACATTGCAAAGGGGTGGTGTCCAAAGGATGTAGTTTATGCAAGATCACTGTGATGACCCTGCCCTGATACAGCACAGCATGTCGGTCCTCTGGTGAGAAATCATTGCAGTTTTCTCATTCCAAACAATGCAAAGGCTACTTCTAAACAGAAAGCATAAGTAACCTGTACCTGCATTCCTGGGCTGAAGCCTTGAAGCAAAGCATTACGTGTTCTCTTGTTCCCAGCTCCCTCTGCCTTACTCTGTGGACATACCACTCTGCAGAGGATTAGGTGTCTTAATAGACCTGTTCTGCAACCTGTGTGTGTCCTTTGCCTGCTGTTTCAAGAGCCATATCCAATACTGTAATGTGTCCTTTGTCCTAAGGTGGGTGGTTATGTTCAAGGCCCAAAAGGAAAATTCTGAGCCTTTTCTGTCAGTTTGATCCTATGCCTTAAAAAATCATGTATCCCACTGATGCACAGGACAGGTGGACATTTCTGATCTTTCCCCTACCTAAAGTAAGTTACTTGTTTTCATATGAAACTGTAGTCTTTCTCTAAATCTTTCAGAGATCTTCATCGTAGCTTCTGGCAAAATACTTTGCAAATTGAGCACCGATTATAAACAAAATAAAACCAGATCAACAGAGCACTGCCACAGAACTAAACCAACTAAACAAACACACATTTCCTTTTCGCAGCTCTAAGTGTATTGCTGTTTCAGAAACACCCTTGCTTCTGCATGACGAGTGTATAGGAGCACTGACGTCTTTTCCACAATTCTATTTTTTAATACCCTTGATAGTTTATCCATCTCCCGTTAGTGTGGTTGCTTCAAGCTTCTCCATCTCTTTCTGTACAGAAATCTGTCTTTGTCCCAAATTATTCTTGTCCCCATTTTCTGAGGCTTTTACTACATCTGCTATCTCAAGAAGAGATCAGATGATAAGAGCTGAACACAGCAGTTTGATGGAGAACACGCTTCTGATTTATGCTGTGGCTGTTGTAGGTCTTATCCTTTAGATAATCATGTGAATGCGTTCGTCTTGAAAATGGAAAAAAAAAGAATATTTCTAAGTTGTATCATTGCATATCTAGCAGTGTGTTTCATTTATTTGCTAAACACTTGATTCAAATATTGAGTTACTCCAGAACTGTTAAACCCAGCAATCAGTTTTGAGTGCTTCACATTTTTCATTTAAATGCACTTTGCTTTTTATTGATCTGCAGTGGATTTAATTTGCCCCTTGGCCTGGCCTTGCGTGGTTCATCTGGAATTCTTTGCAGTCTTCTCTGGCTTTGGTGATCTGTAAATAGTTTTGTCATTTGTGGGATTTCAGCTGTTCGGATTTTTAGTGGGGAGGGGAGAAGAGGTGTGTTGTCTTCCTATATCCCAGTATAGAGCTGAGGGCATTCCTCCCTTGATCCTTTTTTTCCCTTATTGAAAGATGTTTGTTTTGTTCTCCTGTATTTTCTGTGTCTCTGCTGCTTTCTAATCTGCATGCATGGTCTCCCTAATAAACCTCAATTTTCTTACTAGCATAAAAGGATTTTTGTCAAATATTGCTTGCAAGTGCAATTCCCAGCCTCTTTGAATCCATACTTACGTTGACAACCCAAAAGTACTCATAAACAGTAAAGAGAAAAATATGGAAGTGTGTATCTGCTGGAGAAAACAGGCTTGGAAAATTGTATCTCAGAAATACTTAGATTATGTTTACCAAGTCTGTAGCTCTTCCTCCTTCCGGACACTGTTGCTCCAGCCTTTGTTTGCCTTGCTTTTTGTTATATTCTAAACCTTCATGTAGGCTCAGTTCATTTTGAATGCAGAGAACTCTTTCTGTCTTACTGTCACTGGAAATAGTTTGAAATTGTCCTGCCTTACTATTTTTCTGCCTGAAGGAAAACTCTGGTTTGGGTTTATTGGGTGACAGTGGAAGGGTGTGTGTGTTTGGTTTTTGTAGCAGGTCCCTCAGCTTTTCCACCTCTGCTCTGTGCTGTAAAGATTCCCTTTCCATACATGTCTCTTGAAGCCAGGACATCTATGTATGTTTTAGATGGCTTGTGACAATCCTGGAACCCTCAAGAACTGTCATCCATCTGCTTCCATCTTGCCGCCAGCCCACTGAGCGATGTTAGCTCTGCTGTCAAGGTAGACACCTCACCTCAACCCTTCTGGCCTTCAACACAGATGTGGTATCTCCCTGACTTGCAAATGTGTTTCTATCAAGTGGGGTTTACCAAGCCTTTGACTAGAACCAAGTTTACCCAGTAATGCCAGTTTTATCTTTTTCAAGTAAATACTACAAAGGCAAGTGGTCGGGAGCGTTTGTAACTCTCATCACTGATCTCCCAGCATCTGTGGTTGTGAGGAGGTGTTTGATTGGGTTAGGGTAAGATGGCAATATCTGAGGATGATTTGAGATCTGTTGAAGCAAACGTTTCTTAAAGTGTCTGTGAAGCTCGGGAGTTAAGGAATAACATCTCTTCTCCCCAGGACACAATTTCTGACCTGGTTATGTAGATTTCACTTACAGGGCTTCATTGACGTAAACAAATTTCGGTTCTGCCTTAAAACCACTAGGGGAAATGGTCTTGTTTTATGTTTGTTTTTTTTTTAATCTGTTACACTATTGAAATATTAAATAACTTAATACTGCAAGAGCTTATTCTTTCCAGTCAATGGCTTTCCCTGAGGAAAAAATGAATACACCTTCTCATTTGAAAATGGTGCTACACAGACATGCAGGGTTGCACACACGTGTGTGCACACCCAAACAACACCGTGAGCTCAAACTGGAAAGCCTGTGGTGGTGATGGGGTAAGATTGTGGAGGAGGTGTAGTAAGCTGGTCTGACTGGAAGCTGTCTAAGACTGTGAATTTAATTTCAGAAATCATGAAGTACCATGCTTTTACTAGGTATTTATTTTATGTGTTCAAATGCATACTCAGACATACTCAAAAAATATTTTTCCAGTGCATGTTATTTCTAAATTACAAATCACTTGCATGTGAAAGATGCAGTGTTCTTTTGGCAAAGTTACAAGAAATTTTCTTCCAAAATCTGCCAAATAGTTAAGCAGTTCTAGGCATTTTGTTTCTGTCTAGAACTTGAATCGAGAAAATACATTGCTGCAATTGGTGCATTTAAGGAACTCTCAGGATTCTTAAAGGTAGGCTCAGACGTTTCTACAATAGGTTATGGTAGGTTACTGGAGCCCAGGTAAAAAAAAATGATTGCAAAAGACATATCAGGCACTTCAGAGGAAGTTAAATTAAAGTGGAAATTATTATTTCTCTTGGAATAGACCCTTACAGGAATACAAACTAAGTAATGCATCTGGATGGAGAGGGAAGGTTGCATCTGCTGCAGGAACTGCTTGGGACAGGGCAGTTACTGGTATGACAAACAGCATGGACTGAAGAGTATGTTGACTCAAATTCCGTGTTTATTTTTAAAAAGTCTCCAGGATGATGATGTGAAACTGTGGAGAACTGTCAGGAATGCAAATGAAAAATTAGAAAAGACATCAGGTAGGGAAAAAAGGGAGAAGAGGGAAGTTTTGGAAAATGTTGAAGGTTTTCAATATAACAAAGGCTGCATGTTGCTGCTCTTGAATTATGCCATGCAAGGCCCCAGCTGTCTCTTTACTGCAGGAATGCCTTTTTTTTTCTCTGTGGTGTCATAGCCCCATCTTCAAGTAAAATTGAATTTGACTTGTTTTTTTGTTGATATTATTGACACTGACTTACCTGCTTATTGGATACATGCTTGTCATGCAGGCCACCAAGGATTGATATTCTTGAAAAACATTTTCCATGTGGTTTTAAAAATAATACATTCTGAAATGAAAAATGCCTTTGTCCATATTATTTTATAAGATTTAAATATTTTCTCCCCCCATTGCCCTCACTGGAATGCAGAAAATAGGTTGACTGAAAGGCTGACTATCAAATTAAATTTGTGCGTGTTTTAAATAACTTTTCACATTGTGTCTCTAGAGATTTTTACCCATCTCCAGAAATGTCGTCTGAAATTTTTCTTCGTCCAAGATTTTTCCAGGGCAAAATCTCAAAAATGTATGGATTCGTTTCCTTTGCACTCTTTTTTTCCACTTCTACCCCAGGTTGTGCCTCTTCTCCCTTCCTTTGGGTGTTCTTTCCTAGTGCTACTCGCCCAGGTGACTTTAGGCTCGGGATGCACAGGCATACCTGCTTCCATGAGGCAGCTGTTGCACTCCACTGTGTGTGTATGGGTTTCTGTTTGCCATAAACCAACTTGTTTACACATACCATATGAAACGTGGCTGGTTTGTACAGACTGGAGGAGCTTCTTAGCACTACATAATATTCTGTGTGAGGGGAGGTGGTTAGAGCTAGGAATAACTAGTTCATAAAGTAGGACGAAGCTGTTTTTACAGGAAAACTTGCTGTTTTGCATCTGTTTCTTTTGAGTGATAAGTTGAGGGAAAAAAAATCATGATTTTTGCTTTAAATTCTGTGAATTCCTGTAATGTTCAGAAAAAATGTGAACAGAATTTACAACATTATTGAAGATTATGCAATGGTCCCATATCTGTGAGCAGTTCAGGGAAAAAAAAGTCACTGCTACTGTCACTTAAATATGATATGAGAGAGACACTTCCCTCCCCTGCTTCCTGCCTCCTTTTATGTTCTTTGCAATGTGAATATACTAACATCTATTTGAAAGTTATTTTTGTCACCCAGGCCTTCTCTTTTACATCTACCTCAGAAGCAATGCATGCATCCTGGCGGTGAGTGTTTAATCTAAGGAAGAGCAAAACTTGTTCAGGTGACCGCAAACGCAGAAACAATTGTTTGCCTGAGGATGATGGTGTGCATTTGTTTATCTCACCTTTAAGGTGTTTTGTAATCACTTTTTCCCAGGTCTGAAAGATAATTTCCTAGGAGATGATAGCTAATAGATGCAAATAGTGTGTGAATTATACTCACACCTATTTGCATCAGTCACCTTGTGCCACAACAAAGGAAGAGAAACAAAACAGATAGTGGTCCTTGTTCTGCAGTGTGTTGAGGGCCCTTGACTTGCCCTGAGGCAAACAAACAAAATGGATAGATACAATAGAGTAGAAATTATTTTTCTCCGCCTCTCAGCTCTTCACTACTTGTGGTTCTGCATAGATGTGATGGAACTGTTGTTTTCAAGTGTTAAATAATATACATACTTACATAAGAACAAGTTCTATCCCTTTTTTGTGGGAGTGGTACTGCGTGTTAGGATTTTTTTGTTTTTTTTTCAGATGCACGACAGCAGCTTTAAGGGCTGCTGAGATCCTCATAAAATTTCTTCCTTAGGGTGCTGTCCAGTGGGAAAGGCTGGCTGCTTGGTGGCTTGTACGTGGCACACCTCAGGCATTCGCTGCGTGCCGTTCAGCTTTTGCTACCACGGTGGTCTAATAGCACACAGGGCACTTTGGTACGTCCCATGGTGTTTTCATTTAGATGGTTCTTGTGGTGGTTTGGTGTGGGTGGGCAGCTCTGCGTGTTTGGAGAGGGGGGGATTTGGTGTGTTTTAGTGTTAAATGCAATTCCAGAGGTGTCTCTCTTGTGGTTCTCTGGCATAACAGCAGGAAAGTTCTGGATCTTTGATGTTTGCCTTGCAGAAAGTTTTCCTTCTTCTGTATTTTGTACCATTTGCACCTGCCTCATCACAACTTGCTTTCCTGCAACCTTGTCTTCATTAACAACATGCTGTAGCCCATCTACAAACCAAATGATGTCTGGTCCTGGTTGGCTGTAAAAAAGGTTTAACTGAAGTTATTGCTGTTGCAGTTTATATCAGAAGTATGAATAACAGGATGTTCTAAGTTGTCCTAAGTTTAAGCTTCTGACTGGATCAGCTAATTTCCTTAGGTGCCTGACTTGTCTTTGCAGTCAGTAAAGAGTCTTTTCTTTAGGGCAGCTCAGTAGGAGTGGAATTTCATTGCTCTGGCCACATTATTTTCTAGAAACCTTTTCTTTTTTTTTTTCTCCTCTTTTTTTATTATAACCTGTATAGGAGACATGAGCCAACTAAGTTGGTGGTGGTATCAGTTGCACAGTTGTACCCACAGTTACCAGTTAGGACATATTTGGAGGGTGACAATGAAGGCAGTGGTCAAAAGTCCTGTTTAAGAAGTCCAGTGCAAAGTGCTTTTTACAGACTTGAAGGAATACTTACATCTTAATGATATATATCCTCTTCTAATGCAGTAGGCCTTTGTGAATGATAGAGATGCAAGATCATCTCCAGAATCTTCTCACTGCTTAGAGCACAATACAAATTGAAACTACTCAGATTCAAATGGGTTACAGAAAGTAACTTGCATCACTTAGTCCTTTCAGTGAAGTGCTTGCTAGCATGTGAGCATCTGTATACAGGCACATGCCTCCTGTGCTGCTAACAGCTGTTGATAGGCATCTTCTGTGGTATTAGAAACTGCTTCAAAGCATCCTGCCGAATGGGAGCCCAAAATGTAGGTGTTTCTTTCCTGAGTGAACTGGCAAACCAGAGAGGGGAATAGCATTGAGAGCATGCAAGTGTTTGATGCAACCTCGTGAATTTGAAAAGACGGAAAATTCTGTATCTGGCATGATCTGGGAAAGTGCTGTTAAACCAGACAAAAATTATTTTGTTTCCATTTTAAAAATGAAGTGAAAAATGGCTCTAGGAGTTTTTCCCTATGATGTTACATTTTTGAATAAAAGCATAATAACTTGGACAAGGCTGATGAAAGCTTAGTCTGTGTGAGTCCATCTTCATAGGGAAACTGTGGGAGAAACTGGTCTGAGCCTGTGTGAGCCCCGTGAGTGAACATGCAGGTCTGCTGTTTAGTACTGGAGCTGGTTCTTTATGGCTGTAAACTGCAACCTGGGCAGAGGAGGATGGGAGTGGTGTAACTTCAGCCTGTGGGCATCTGAGGGGAGTGAGTAGTGCCCCCCTCAAGGGGCAATGCCTCAGCCTGGGCATTGAACTGAGTACGGTTGCAAATTTGAGGGTTTGCTGCTTGAATGTGCAAGGTCAGTCCTTGGTGAACCTGCCTTGGTTTTGGGGAGACATCCCAGCCTTTTTTTGAAGACTTAAATTGCACATTTCCTGCTTGTGTGTACAAAATGCTTATGTGGGAGAAACCGCTTGGTTTCTCCACACCTCCCTTCACCTCCTGTGCTGCTGTATCTGCAAGGAGTGCAAAAGGGGCTGCCTGGGCAGACCCTAGTGTTACCTCTTAGGGCTGCTCTTCACTCCGTTCAAAATGACCACATGTCGACTTTCTGAGCAGAAAAGACAGATTTCTTTGTCAGTGGTCACTTCTTGGTTTTGAGGGTGGAGAGAATGGATTTAACTTTATATTTTGATGGAACGTAGATTTAAATTATTACTAAAATGAGATCTTAGAGGAAAAGTGTTCATATATTTATGGAAAAAGAGAGCTATTTTAGATAGTTCTTTGAGGTAAATGTACTTGTCAAAGAATTTGTTATTTGAGTCCTGTGGTCTTTCTGAATGCATTTGACATGATCATTATTCACTTGTACCATTTGTTTCCTGTCTCATTATATAAGTTAGCAAACCACTCTGGGGTTGCCTTTACTTTTATTTGCATTAGAAACTACACCATGAAAAATGTTCTCATTGGGTTGCCTGCTGCCAAGCCAAGAGCTGTAAATAAAGTGGTTTCTAACTGAAATCCAGAAGAACCACAGAACAATTGTAATTAATGTACCCTTCAGTTTTTTTCTTTCTCTTTTTTTTGTTAAGTGAACCAAGTTTCTCTTCTTCCTAGTTACCCTAAGCTTTAAATAGTTGCTTCTTGCTATTAGTGTTTCTGTACACATTTCTGGATGAGTGAACAGTGCTGGGAAGATGCTGAGGCATTTTTTTTCTTGCTTTTTTCCCCTCTTGAAAGGAAAAGGTATTTTGTGGGAGATGTCTGTGTGAGCATCTTGTGATCTGCGGGCAGATGTTACGGAGAAGTGGTTTGCTGCTTTTGACTGGGAGAGTGGGCACATGTTTCCACTCGTGTTTTAATGGAATACTCCATCTGCTGTCGAGCCAGGTCTCTTTCTGAACATGAAAGTTTTGTGCCAAATGTGACAGCAAATCCTGATAAAAGTGGTGGGGTGTTTTCTTCAGTACTCTGTAAATGTTAAAACCCAACGTGTCTGAGAGGGTGGGCAAATCCAGATAATTTTGTGTATCTGGTTCTTTGCTTATTTTAAAACAGCAAATACATGTCATTTCAGTTATTTGTTAATATGAAACACAGAGGTAATTAGTCTTTTGATCTGTAAATGGCTGATTTGTTGGGGGTTTTTTAGTTAACTAATTTGGTATTATCTGCTTTATTCATGGAGTTCTCATCACAGATTGCCTAGTGTGTTGGGTTCTTGTCTCTTGTGATGCGTGTTATTTTTACCCTTTTTGCAAAGGCTGGTGCTATGCCACCAAATAGATGATTTTTTTTTTCCCTTTCAGTGTTAAAGAGGTGGAGCAAGGATGTCATCCATTCTTAAGGTTCAGAATTCATAATACTCATGCACTTTGCTCTAATCATCTGCAGTATAATGTTTAATTTTTTTATTCTGCGTATTGACATGGTAATTTTTTGTTCAGATATGACAGCCATGAATCATTCAGCAAGTCATTCAGTTCACGTGGATGATTCTTCTTTTCTTTTCCTTTTTTTTTTGTTTTTTTTTTTAAGCACCTGGTGGGGAGGGCAGGAGCTCTTTTCTTACTACTTTGGCAGATTTAGGAATGGGAGCTATGAGGGTCTTTCCTTACCCTCATATATTAGCAACAAAGCAGATGCCAACAGCCCTGTGAGGCTAGAACTGGTATTCTGTGGTGGTCCTTGGGCATCAGAATGGAGTCAGAAGCTTGAATTCTTTCAGGATTTTCCATCTTAGCTAAAGTCTTTCAGTTTAGGACTTTCCAAAAGATGTGAACTCACTGGAAATTGTGACATTCTCAAAGTCCAGGGCAACTTCCTTCTAGTAATAACCAGTGCTCAGAAGGCAGTTTATCCATTTGAGGATATGGCTAAAGTGGAAATGAGCCTACTGTCTTGCTGAATATTTTATTTTTATTGAGCATCATCTTGTTGTTAAGAGCCTATAAAAAGCTGAGAAATAGGAGTGAGATCTGAAAGTAGTAGGTGATGGTGATTTAAAACACCTGAAATTGTTCAGGTAATATGAACCAGAAAATCCTTGCTGACTCAGTGTTTTATTATTGCGGATATATAAAATACACCAGTCCTGTGCTTGTGGGAAATATCCATATCTGGGACAGCAGACCAGTAAAGTCATGTCCACAGTTATGCTACTGTTTTCCTCCTGGGTTAAATGGACTTTGTAACCCCTAAAGAAGTGAAAATAGCGTTCAACCACCGATTGTAAGTGAAACTGCATGTCTGTTACCATTGGAGAACTTGTGCAGACTGCACTTGCTGTTTGTGCTTTGAAAAGTGTGGAGGCTCATGAGGATTCCCAAATCTCCTCTTCCTCAACAGCCTCAAATTAGAGAGGTCTAAGGTCTATTCATCTCAGGATTTCATGTCTTAAGTAGTCCTACGTTGTGCAGAGAATAGTCATGTCATGCATGTTTTATTGTAAGATGTATTTTTCAGTTCAGGGCTTCATAGCTCAGACTAGTGAATAAATCATCAGAATCTCATCTTCAGGTTTTCCTGACAAGAACAGGCATATCTATTGGAAATAAGGACATAATTTATCAAATAGATCTCTGGAACTATGCCCTGTAGTTGTACCCTTGTTTGCTGTTGAACTTAGAGGGGCATCACCTCAGCACTGCCTGTGCTCAAAGAGTACCAGAGACATGTTTCTTCTCTTGCACAAACAGAGAAAGATTGTCTCCATTCATCATCGACTCCTGATGTCTTTGTGGCCTCCAATAGGTCTCATGGGGAAGGAGAGCAGTCTTGGGTTATGGCTTCTGTTGGTGCATCAGGGACAAAAAAGAAGACTGGAGTTGTCTGCAAGTAAGGCACACCAGTCCAGTAGTCGTCTGTTTTCAACAGTTGTTTATATTGTGCAAAACCACTGTAATAGTTTTTGAGAAGAAAATGTTACCTGTGTGTCAGAAGATCTCTGGGGAATGATGGCTCAGACTTGCTGGGCTTCAGAAAGCATCAAAAAAGTTTGATAATTCAAAGTCTCCCTGTGACATTTCTCCCTTTTTGACATTTCTCTTTCTGAAACGGACAGGAGCTCTCAAAGGAATGGGGCATTGCAGTTGGCCCATTCAGACCATTTCAGCCTCACAAAACTCGGTGTCTGCAGTTAATGAGATGGCAGCTGAAACTTTCAGTGTGCAAAGGAATTTGAGTCCACTCTTGAATCTAGACCTGATTTAAGCCCAGACAGCAACTAAGTACGAGCACTCATTCACTCCCCGCCCTCTGGTGGGATGGGAAGGAGAGTGAGGAAAAGGTAAAATCCATGGGGTGAGATAAGAACAGTTTAACAATGGAAAGAAAGTAAAATAAAATAATAATAAATGTAATGAAGAGGGAGATAGCAAAGGAGGACAAGTGACAGTTGCTCACCACCTACTCATCTGTGCCCAACCAGTCCCCCAGCAGTGATCCTTCCACCCCAGCTTATATACTGGGCATGGCGTTCTGTGGTGTGGGATATCCCTTTGGCCAGTTGAGGTCAGCTGTCCTCACTGTGCTCCCCCCAGCTTCTTGTGCATCTCTTCACTGGCAAAGCATGTAAAGCTGAAAAGTCCTTGACTAAGAGTAAGCACTACTTAGCAACAACTAAAACATCAGTGTGTTATCAACATTGTTGTCATCCTAAATCCAAAACACAGGACTGTACCAGCCACTAGGAAGAAAATTAACTCTATCCCAGCTGAAACCAGGCCCCTGTGTAAAACTCATGCAGAAGATAGGAGGTGCAGCATTTGACATAGCTAGGCATTGCTGGAAAATATATCCATGGGACAACATGAGATGGCATGGGCTTATCCAAGTCCTGCATTACCAGAGCCATTAATGCAGGGGAAGATGAGGTAAAGAAGGCCTTAGGGTTTTTCTTGAAATGGACTTCCTCCAAGCCAATGCCCTGTAGGAAAACTAAAATGAAAATCAAATTTATACCAGGGGTGTCAATATTTAAAAATGAAAAGATTTAGATTTCCTGAAACTCTTCACTTTTCAGAGATTTAGACATTGATGCTCTTATGTGATGCGGCATCTGATACACAGATTTCATAGCTTGAATTGCAGTCCAGAAATACTAAGAACATAACAGAAGCAGTACTCTCGATTATCTTTTGTCTCATGCAGTTACTGCTTTTCCAGAAGGCTTGTCTTGAATCTTCCATAAGGAAAATCTGATTAAAATAAAAATTTTTAGGTAGGACCACTGCCTGTTAAAAAAAAAGAAAGCATTCTTTTGTACAAGCCAAAATCACATTACTGTTGTTCTGGCCTGATTCTTGGCATCTGAAAGAAAACAAATCTTTGTGCACTAGGTATTCAGAGACAACTTTAAATTGTACATGCAGTGCTTCCATTATATATTATCCATTCTTCTTATTGTCTTTTAACCAAAGCATAATAAGAAGAATTCTCCATTGCAAGATAAGGGAACAAATGTAAGGGTATTCATACATTGTAGAAAATCCTTTCATAATCTTGTGGCCCTCTCTGGGAGGTCTCTACTTAAAATCTTTATCAGGTGAGGCTGCTATTTGAATACCTACCCTATGCTCATGCAGGTTTGATGCTTTCCTCCTTTGGGTGTAGTCTTGAGGGAAGGCTGTTTTGGAATGTCCCAGTGCTATGAAAGTTTGGCACCGTGCATCTCAGTTAAAGACCATGAGGTTTGGCCAAGAGGAGTAATGGTGTTTCCTTAAAATGAGTGCTGGTGTTTTGCCATTGGAGGTGAACACAGACAAACAAGAACAAGACTTAGCATCTCTTCAAGCACTTCAGGCCACACAGGGGTACCACCAGCCTTCCCTCTGAGCAGTGTGCCGCCATGCTTTCAGAGTGGGAGTGTGTTTCACTGGGATCTTGGACACTTGTGCCCCTGCTAATACCATCCCTTGTGTCTGGCTGCGTTGAAGCTTTGGGGAGACTCCAAAGCTGCTTACTCTGGATGAGAGGGGTTGAAGCACTGCTTTTTGAGGTCTGGCTGGCATCGCACGAGCTGCTTTTGCTTCTGACTTGCTCAGCACACTTGTGATGTCTCTCACCTTTCATTTCTGCTGAAGTTGTTTTTACCTCCTGTTTTAGTTATTTTTTTAAATCCTGCCTCACTCCCATTCTACAGCTTTGAGTTACATTTGCTGGTATTTACAGTGTTGGGGGTTATTAAAAATGGCATTTTTGGTTTCATTTTCCAGTAATGAAGGAACTAAAGTCAGAACTAAAAAGACCTGAGGTTCATGGCATTACTTTTCAATCCTCTAGTCATATTGCTTGTAATCACTGTTCCTTGGGCAGTTCCCAAGGATGCTTCAGTGGGGAGCATCCATGCTGTTCAGAGTGACAAATGACTTTACCAGTCAGATGTCTCGAGTAGATAATCCAGAGTCTTGAATGTGCTGTAAATGAAAAGTGAACAGAAGGGAAACCACGAGTGTGTCAGCACCACCATCTTCTTTTCAGAATCCTGTGATAATCTGATAACAGTGTTCTGAGAATTACTTGCCTACTAATTATTGGAAAAGCATTACCTTTTCTTTGTGTCTGTAATTAGCATTTCAGCTTGAGTCTAGGGCTTGATGATAAATGAGCCTTGTATGTCATAGGTTCAGTAAAAGATGAAAAACTGAAGTCAAAGTTTGCTTACTCTCTTCCTCTATAAAACAAACAAACCTGAGCTATCTGTAAACAGAAATGGTGTCAGAAATGGATGTGGTCTAAAGGAGAGAGTTGTTTTTATTTCTCGATTTCCTCATTGGATGGCTCACAGTGCATGTAAACAATGCAATAAATAAATAGCCTAAGTCCAATCTTAGCTAAGATAACAATGAAAAATCTTTTTATGTGTTCCTAAATCAGAGGACACAAATGCATCTTTAACAAATTGACAGGGCAGTTACAGAATAGGTCTTTAAAAGCATGATCTGGAGCAGCCAAGATTTCTAGATAGCACACTCTGAAACTTAATATCCATTTAAAACAATTGAGAAAAAATGTTGATGTAAAATTATTGTGTGTCCATTTGAGATGAGTTTTAGGGACTTGCAGGGACAGAGAAGGGGCTGAAAAGATAAGGCAAACTCTTTTAAGTGGTACTGAGGTTCTATCTGCTGTGCTGGCTTGTGAGGTTTGAGACTCACAATTTGATATGTGGGTATCTGAACAATGCCATGTCTGAATATAAGACTTCTCTGAACAGAATTTGTGTTGTGCCTGTGATCTGGTTTGTCTAAAGCTATGAGCTTGTTCTGAAGGTGTTGGAGGTCTTTTATAGATTGTTTGGGGAGATAATTCACAGAGGATTCTCTAAATGACAGCAGATGGGAAATCACAGAATTCAGATGTAATCTGATGTCTCAAGGAGAAAAAAAACCAGCAAGCAGACTCTGGACGGTTATTCTGGAGGAAAACCTCAATGGCTCAAGTAAACAGGATTTTAGAATATGTCCACTGCTTCCTCCTAGCAGCCAAAACTTTTATGAGGTTCAGTTGGCACAGATCCACTTGCTTGTAGGATGATTATGCATAAGTCATGCTAGATTCAGGTCACTGTGACCTCAGACAAATGTGGGACTTGAAATGAGAGATGATCCTCTGGCTCCTGTTGTTGAAGGCCCCCCGTTCATGTAAAACACTGTGCCAGGATGCCAGTTGGATCATGGGGAAACGCAGGCAGAGCTGCTTGGCTCTTGAATTGTCTGGGACAATAATTCAAACTCTACCTGTGACATGGCTGAAAATAGTATGAAAGAGTCGGTCATAACATTGCTTTCAATTGGACATGTGATGCTTGGTAACATTCCAGTAATTCTGAAGGATTATGTGGTCAACTGGTACGTAAAATAAGGCCATAGATGACCAGCACGTTTATCATACTCTTCAAAGGGTTTCCCACTTATAATTCATTCCCAAGAGAAGATGCTCTGGTAGTATACTGTGCCTGCTATAGGGGTTTCTTCCCTGGTGTTTTTTAGGCACTCTTTGGGAACTCCTTCCTACTGGTCTGCTAAGAAACAAGATGGCAGTTTTGTCAGAGCTTTAGCTGTGTTAATTTAAAAGACCCTTTTCTTATGGTGCTCTTTTGTTCCTCTTCTCCCCCAACCCACCCCTCCCTGGTGTCCACAGAAAAAAACCCCAAACCAACCAAATAACCAAAATAAAACAAATAAACCCCCTCACTAGCCAAAGAGGGAGATGTTAATCTGTTGGGCTTTGTTTATATTTCTCTCAAGTAAGCCCTGAGCAGGGTGAACTTGCTTCTTGCAGAATGATACCTGTTTACTTTGTCACTTCCGTATCAATAAAGCACCTTTTTAAGGTGTCCTCTGTGCTTTGTCTTAAGTTGGCAAACTGGAGAGAGTGTTGTTCTGCTGGGCCTGCATTTGGTGTGGACAGTACCTTAAAAGTGAAGTTTGAGGGGCTGGGAATGTGCCAACTCCAAAGTTGAGGTGATCTTCTAAGAGCAATTGTAGAAGCCAGTACTCAGAGCTTCAGAGGCTGCGTTGCTGTGCCTGTAGGGTAAATGGGCAAAACATTCATAGCTTAGCTAGGACACCTTTTGGGAACATTACCATTATTTTTGCAAGTATTAAATGCAAAGTCTGAGTTTGTTACAAAAATGTGTTTGTAAGTTGTGCCTAGCCCTTCTTCCATGATTGCAAGCTGAAGGCACTGTGGTATTAAAAAGCATTGACCTCTCCCCTTTTCTGTGCTACTTCTGGTTATGTGGAATACTAGGAAGGGAAACTGAAGATTGGCAAATACTATCTACCCTACAGAAAAGTCTGTATAAGGCAAAAAATTTCTACAGGGATGGCTAAGAGCTTTTAATGTAATAAACAAGAAAATAGTCAGTGAAGCTAATACTTGTGGGGAATAAATTCTTCATAGGAAGTTGAGAAATGTTCTTGTGAAAATGGTAAAAGTAATTGTAAAAGCTGAATAGCATGGCATTTAATTATGTAAGGAACCAAAGAGGCTAAAAAAAAATAATAACCTGGTATATCTGAAAGCAATTTAAAATATAAGCTAGGGAAAATGGAATATTTCTGTCACAATAAGATGAATTCCACCAGTGGCTGCATTGATTTCATGTCTCAAGTTTTGTTCCAAACAGATCTGTAACTGTGTAGGGGAGGGGGGGGGTAAAAAAAGCATACTTTGTTCCCTTGGCCTCCCAAGCCAAACCATTCCCCTTCTCAGCAAGAATGGTGAGAAAAATCTGGATAAATATACAAACAGGACTTAAGAATTTAATTAGTTGGTCATCCAATTTCCAGTTGTCTGGTGTAATTGTCGCTTTCAAAGGCATTATTTGGAGCAGAGCTTCATATGCTTTGTGAATGTCAATAAACTAAGCTTGTTAGTGTACAGTGCGAAGGCCAGAGCTGAATTCTTGTGGGTATTCACAGCCTTTAATAAATAGTGCGGTGGTGCTGAGAAGGAATCATTCCTTACACCCACTCGCCCTTAAGATGTTTTCCTTCATTTCAGAAATGAATATTCAGTTGAAAAGTTATACATTTTGTGTCTTTCAGAATATTCTTAGCACTGCATAGGAGTCAGTCTGCAGAGCGGTGGGATGGGTTGGGGGTTTTTTCCCGCCTACCTTCTGCAGGGAAGATCTGGAGCCAAGAAGTAGCTGTTAGACTTTAGGTTTGTCTGCTTATTTGTTTGAGGTTGGGATTTTTTTTTTCTGTCTGGTAGTGCTGTTTCCTGAGTGTGAAGCTCCTGCTCCATCTTCTCAGGACAGGGTTGGCATAATAGTGTGGCATGAGAGGTCGAAACATTAGTTTATCAGGTTGTTGACAAGATCTTGCTGTGGTGTGTTCCCAACTCTGCCAAACTGGAACAATAGGGCTAGAGCTGTGCTAGTTACAGGGGCCAGAGCCAGTTTATCACTATGTGGGTATAACCAAAACTGTGTATTCTACTCCCTTTTACTTTGTACTCAGGGGGGTCACGTGGTGCTCAGCACAGGGGCTAACGAACATCATTCTGTTTGTGTTCCAGGGTGCTGGCTTATACATCTGTTTTTTGTGGGTTAAACCCACTTTTTCTCTGTATCGTTGTTTCTATTGTAATCTTTTTAGTAAATTGTAACTCTGACTTGTAATCTCTCTCAAGTTGGGTTAATTTCTCCTGCCAATTTACCTTTAAACCAGCACAAAAGCTCATTATGGGGAGTGCCCACTTAAAGAAGGTTTTTTGAGTGATTGGGGATTTTCTATTAGGAGAGTGACTTTTTTTGTAATTTTACAAAGGGAAAGAATACTTTGAGGGTTTATCAAGGAAGCAGGGTTGTTAATTGATGTCATTTTTGGCAATGATTCTGTTTGAATGGTTTTAGTCACCTCATAGTTTAATGTAAGTAACTGAAATTTTGCAAGAGTGTGGCCTTGGATCATTAAGAATAATAAAAAGAAGGTCTGGCTGAAATGTGTTGCAGAACTCCTGGTACTGAATGATTGGATGATAAAGTGCTGGAGGAAATTGCTTGTAGATAAATGAAAGCAGTGTGTGCAGGAGGAGGAGGAGGGTCACAATGCAGTGTGTGCCCTGATGGGTGCTGCACCAGGTGTTAACTGCTCTGGAAGGAGACTGTGCTTATCCTGTAAAAACAGCAGCATAATGATTGATAAATCAGTACTCAATAGTGAAGGAACAGAAAACAAAACAGAAAGCATGAACATACTACTGTGTAAGTGCATGGTGCTCCTCTGTCTTCAATACCATATGCAGCTTTGGTCCTCCCTGTCTTCCATCTCACCTCCCCCAGCCAACAAAATGTTGTAAAGAAGAAGAATCCAAAGTATGGGGTAACACAGAGCCACCAGGAGCCCTTGGTCTGGAAAGAGGCACACAAAGATGAGGGATGTCATGAAGAAGGAGATGGGGAGTGAGTGTCCACTGTCCTTCCCAGGGGATGAGCATGAAATGAGCACATGAGAGCTGTGAAGAGAAAGATGATGGTTTCTCAGACAGCTCTGGGGCTGTCAAGCTTGTATAGCCAGCCAGATTGCTCTCCAGATTTGATAAGGAGAGGACAAGAGGTGGTGTAGGAGTATTTTCTCCTGGATGGGACAAACTGAGCTCTGCCCAAGGAAACTGGATTATGTTCTGGCCAGGGTGAGAGAGCAGTCACTTGATACAGTCACTCGAGGCAGGTGTCTCCTGGGTTGTGCCTGCGGTGTAACTGGTGGGCTCTTCCAGTGTGAGCTTTGTGTGAGTGGGATGCATCTGATCAGCAGCTCAGTCTAAAGCCACTTTAAATATAACCTCACTTTGTACAGTATGTGTTATCTGAAGCCTTGAACCCTACACATGAAAAACTAATAAATTTTGGAATTCATAGTCTGTCTGCGTGATAGCATCTCATCTGTAAGATGTGCCATTTGTCTAAGACGTTTTCTCGGGAAATAAATGTCATGCAATGTTCTTGAAGCATTTCAAAGATGTAGAAATGAGCACATAAAAGTAATTATGCATGCATGAGGAATCCTGTCCTTAGAAGAGAATTCCTAGAGTGTTTTTAGGAAGGTGCAAGCAGGAAGCTGAACGTGGATGAGGGAAGGGCAACAAATTCAGGAGGCTGATGACTAAGAGAGGACCACCTCCAGCATGTGAGGAGAGACTCTGCTCTGATATAGTTGTGTTAAGTGAACTGAAGTAAAGATACGTGATTGATTGCTGATAATTCTGGTATTGTTAACTCTTTTGTTGCTGATTCTGCCAGCTGATACTGCAGTCTTTGTTGGTATTTCTTGTTTAATACACATACTCTGTTGTTGTTCTTATGTTTCTTATCTTAAGGTGGCTTACTTTCCCTTTTTCTGCTCCAAAAATAATTAAATGCTGTTTAATCATGACCAACCAGTTTACATAACAAGATGCTCTTGGTCACTGTTGTAATAGAAATAATGACAAATCAGTAAAGAAAACTTGTATTTCAGTAATTGGAAGTAGGTGAGGTTTATTCAATTCATGGGAAGTTTATGAGCTGGTGTTTGTGAATGGTTAGGTAGACACGCAAGCACTAGGAAGGAGAAAAGAAATCCCCAATGGCTTTTTTGGTATTTTCTCAGCATCACATTCTGGATGCTCTGATGATCTACAGGAAGTCTGAGTTCCCAATTTAACTCTTCAGTTAAGTTCTTAATGTCAAATGATACAACAGTTCATACTGTTAAAGTAAATAATAGAGTCACAGAATGGTTTGGGTTGGAAGGCACCTTAAAAATCACCTAGTTCCAACATCCTGCCATGGGAAGGGACACCTTTCACTAGACCAGGTAGCTCAGAGCTCCATCCAGCCTGACCTTGAACACTTTCAGGGGTAAGGCATCCACAATTTCTCTGAGCAACCCATTCCAGTGCCTCACCACCCTTACAGTAAAGGATTTCTTCCTAGTATCTAATGTAAAGCTATTCTCTTTCAGTTTGAAACCATTCCCCCTTGTCTTATCACTAAATTTGCTTTGTTAAGGCTCATACAGGACTAATTCAGTCTTCACCTAGAAATCTTCCTCTTGTGTGTTGCAGTAATGTGCAAGTAGGTGGAATCTTTGATTTTCTGAAGTGTAACATGACTGGAGAAAATCCCTGTCTCTGGTGTGTTGCTTGGAGTCCTACTGTCATCCTCCATTTTATCCTTGGGAAAATACCTAGTTTAACTTTCAGTGTAAAGCTCTGCTGATCAATATGTTACAAGCATAGTAAAGTTCAAGAAATTGCCTCCATTACTATCTCGAGATGAGAAATTGATTTAGCTGCATTCTCTCTCTGTTAATTCATCTGTGCTTTACGTTCCCATAAAAGGTATTATGTGCTCCTTATTTTCCAGCAGCGTCATCCTAATGAAGAGAGAGGACTGAAAATTTGTATTGTGTGTATGGGATAGCTGATCTCTGACTTAGGTCTTAATTTGTAAATGTTGCTGTAAGCTTGACTTCTCAGCTTTTCCTTACTGTGCTGTGGTTGTATGCACAATCATGGGGCTGGGATGGAAGCAAAACTCAAGAATATGGCAAAGGAATATTAGATTGCTTTTTAGTCTAAACTTCAAAAATTGAGATGCTCATTAAAATTTAATGAAAAGAATTAAAACCTCATTTGTGAATTTTATGTACTTTCGCAGTGTTTGGTCCTGCATTAATTATTTTGGGACTGTTTTCAGTATTTATCAGCCATCAGTTCCCTACCTCTGGCTCTAAAATGCCCAGAGTTTTATTTTTGAACTGTGGTATTACGTATGAGGGTTTTGCACGTATCTGATCATTTATGTACACCTGCATATGGGTGTTGTTGTTGCTCTGATGATGAAGGTGGTATAGTGGCAAAAGCAGCCAAAACAAATAAGGAAAACAGGAAGGAGTTTTCCTGGGCATTCCTGTTGTTTTTCCTGGCATCCATCGGCCTGGCCTTTGTCAGAAGCTACCAGGGATGGCTTGTCTGTAAAGTATTTTGGCATTTTTAGGCTTGATACTAGTGTTTGTTGTTCAGAGCAGATAGATAATTGGAAAAGAAAGCAAAGCTATATACTGCAACATTGGTCACGGCTCATGATCAGGCAGAATAACATGGAATATGCTGAATTGGAAGGGACTCACAGGGATCACTGAGTCCAGCTCTCAGCCCTGCACAGAACCATCCCAGAGAGTCACACACCATGTGCCCAACAGTATCATCCAAACGTGACTTGAACTCTGTCAGGCTTGGTGATGTGACCACTTCCCTGGGAAGCCTGTTCCAGCACTCAACTACCCATGAAGAACCTTTTTCTAGTATCTAACATGTAACCTAAAATCCCTGACACAACTTCAGGCCNCACAGGGATCACTGAGTCCAGCTCTCAGCCCTGCACAGAACCATCCCAGAGAGTCACACACCATGTGCCCAACAGTATCATCCAAACGTGACTTGAACTCTGTCAGGCTTGGTGATGTGACCACTTCCCTGGGAAGCCTGTTCCAGCACTCAACTACCCATGAAGAACCTTTTTCTAGTATCTAACATGTAACCTAAAATCCCTGACACAACTTCAGGCCGTGCCCTCAGGTCCTGCCACTGATCACAGCAGAGAGATCGGTGCCTGCCCTTCCCCTCACAAGGAAATTGTAACTGCAGTGAGGTCTCCCCTCAGTCTCCTCCTGTCCAGGCTGAACAGACCAAGTGCCCTCAGTCACTCCTCATACGGCTTCCCCTCAAGGCCCTTCACCATCTTCATTGCCCTCCTTTGGATGCTCTCTAACAGCTTAATATTTCTTATATTGCAGTGCCCCAAACTGCCCCCAATATCCAAGGTGAGGCCGCCCCAGTGCAGAGCAGAGCTGGACAGCCCCCTCCCTCGCCCGGCTGGCGATGCTGTGCCTGATGCCCCCCCCCCGACAGGGTTGACACTGCTGGCTCAGATTCAGCTTGCCACCAACCAGGACCCTTTCTGTGGCACTGCTTTCCAGCATCTCATTCCCCAGTCTGTGTGTACATCCCAGGTTGTCCCATCCCAGGGATATAGCAGTTACTTCTTTAAAATTAAGTTTAAACATACTGGCAAGTTCTAAACAGTTGTGTTTAGAACTGGGACAAAAACACCCCAACATTTTCTCACTTGGCTCCACTGATGTTAACCTCTGGTTTTTCATGTATGTCTGAGTGTTTCATCTTACAAACAGAAATGGTACCTGTTTGTCAGTCGTCTAGAACATTCATTATGCCTGTTACAGACCTAGAGGTGTTAATTACTGGTATAAAAAACAAGTCAGATAATGCATTGCATATGAGTGGGTTTATTAAAACTTGTCTTGTTTTGACAAAAAGGCAAATTTCTGGGTTTGCTTAGGAAAGTTGTGAGCAGGTGGGATGAAAGCAGGTTTGCATTTGGGGACATTGTAGCATTTCGGCTCATGTTTGCAGCAGGATGTGAATGCACACAGGTTTTAGGTACTGGGACTCAGTGCAAAAATGTTGTATGCAAAAACTCACTTAGATCCAAGAAACTCCATGTGCCTCTGGGTAATGCTACTAGCATTTGCCATCAGCTTAGGTGTGCTGTTGAAGAAAGATATTTTAGGCAGGTCAGGCATTGTAAGGGACTCCACTGTCTCTCACAGTGCGTGTTTTGATGGATTTGTGTCTGGATTGTGCTGTGGACCTGTCAGTTTTTTGTGGGCTTGGGCAAAGGTGAAGAGGGAAGCAGAGCCTGGCATTGGGCAGGACAATTTTGCTGCTTGGACTCATCTCCCCCACCTTGTTGGTTGACTAAGGGAGGGCACTTGTTCTGTGCAAGGAGCTGCTGGACTCGGGGCAGCTTCTTGTATGTAGTAGTGTCACAGTGCTTGGGACCTATTATCAGAGATGTTCAAAGAATAATTTAAGCAAATGAATCTAGCATGAAGGTGAGAGGAAGTAAATGCTGACTGACTTCACTGAGGTTATCTGTGATCATTTCTACATTTTTTTCTTAAGCCTGGAATGACTTTCCAAAACCAGCAGCACTCAGTGCGAATTAAGAGTTTTCCATTTATACCAGTGAGCTGAGAGTTGCACCCTAAGCTTCCAGGCTTGTTTCACAGAACTGCAGAATACCAAGTGGGAAGGGACCTCAAGGATCATCTGGTACAATCCACAGGGCCTTGCACGTGTTTGTGGCACTCTGAGGTTCTTGTTCATCCACTATTCCAGCCTACCCAGTCTTGCTGCAGGGTGGCTCTCCCTTACGAAGTGTGTGCTTCCCTGCTTAGTTTGGTATTGTCAGCAAACTTTATCAGATACACTTGATCTCCTCTTCCAGGTCCCTTATGAAGATATTAAACAGTGATGGCTCAGTGTTGGTCCCAGGGGGATCCCACTTGTGCCAGGTTGCCATTTGGAAAATTAGCTATTTACCACTAGTCTCTGGGTGCCACCTGTCAGCCGGATACCCACTGACCACATGGACCACTTGTCCAGACTATAATGCAGCAGTTTCTCTAGAAGGAGACTGTGGGAAATGATACAGAAGGTGTTGGAGCAATCCAGGTAGACAGTTGCTTGCCTCACACCGACAGCTTCATTGGAGAAGGCGATCAAGTTTGTCAAGAACAATTTGCCCTTGGTGAATCTGTGCTGCTTGCTTTGATTTGTGATAACCCCCTGCAAGACTCATTCTGTAACTTCCCAAGTGACTGAAGTATGGCTGATGGCCCTGTAATTTCTCAGATCCTTCTTGCAGATGGAGTGACATTAGCCACCTTCCAGTCTTCTGGGATGTCCCCCGCTCTCCATGACTTCTCAAAGGAGTTGCCTCACAATGATGTCAGCCAGCCTTCTTAACACCCTCAGGTGCCGAGGGCCTTCCCTAAAAGCCATCTCGGCAGCAGCATTTACAAAAACAAATGTGTTGTTTTCATTTAAATAATTTAAGATACCTTGTCTAGATATCTCTTCTGCACTGGTTGACAGCCTGATTGTTATCTCCCGCATCTTTGACTTTCATTAATCCCTCCCTTCCTGATTTGTGTACCTTCTCTTGTTTGTGTGATACTCATCCTGTAGGTTGCAAGCTCTGGGCTGGCAAATCTCCTCTCCATGAGAGCATCTTGCCTGCCTCTGGGTTCTGTCAAAGCAGCATGAGATGCTGTGAAATCTTTATGGTCTGTACAATAGAGGCAAGATATTGTTTTATTTATTGCATCAACATAACCCATTCCTCATTTTGCAGTAGCTTCCAAGCTGAGTAAAAAGTAAAGATTCATTTACTTGTATTTCAGTCTGTAATTTGAAAGACTGTGGATGTTGCAAATCCTAAAGGTTTGACAATGAAGCAGTCTCTTGCTGTCAGCATGGGAAAGGGATTCTTGGTGGTTCTTTAAACGAGTTGAGTCCTGGCAGATGTCCTCTGCAATAGTGACTTAAACAAGAGAGTAATGTGGAGGTACAGTATTGAATAGAAGTTATTATTTTGTTGCTTTACAATAGGAAGCTCATTTCCACAGCTCTGCTTGTGCTTTGGGGCAAGCTTGTGATAGAAAACAGTCACCTGTGGGGAAGAACTAATTTGCATTATTTTGCTTTGTTTAGATACATCACTCTGAGATCACAGAATGAAAGCAGCATGAAATGTTATGGCAAAGACAGCACAACAAGATACAAGAATCTCACAAATGCTCAAAAATCAGGTAATGTCACAGCCTCATATGTCCAGTTTCTCTAAGGTTGGCTTGTTTAATAAGATTCAATGCTTTTTCACTGTTTTCCAAAATTTGGGCTTCTGAGTCTCTGACTTTATTGATGGACTTCTCAAACATGATTAGCTGTGTGTTGGCTGTGTATCTTGTAAAATACTATTCTATTTACCACAGTATGTATTGCACCCATTTATATCTTTCTTAAAGGAATACTTTGGCTGTGTTGTCTCATACAAGCAAAGGACATTATCTTACTTTTTTTAAAAAATAGGAGCAGCCATGGTAGTCAGTTCTGCACAGCTATTTGACTTGGCTCCATTGCTTGGTACCAACATGGTGCAGTTCAGAGAGATGGACTTTTCAGAGGGTCCTACATTCTGCATCCTGCATTTCTGAAAACTCTCTCTTTTGGGGGAAACACCAGGCTCAGAATAGCTGTTCCCTCCCCACTGGGAGCTTAGCCATATGCTATTTTCCACATACTACTACTTCTGCTTGTTTTTTTCAATTGTTTATCTGTCTCAGGATGTTTCCTTCTTGCCTGTTTTTTCAAATCCTAGCATATGTTCTTTGACTGTTTCAGAGCATTTACAGTTACAGAAAAAGGCAATTGCATTACACACTTCAGAGCATAAGCACTGCAGAGGTCAGGAAGAAACTGGTTAAGTGTGTTACAGGGATGCTCACCTTAAACTAAAATTGTATGCTTGTCCTGGCTGTGGTAACAGCAGTAGCTGATGCATTGATCTTTAGTGGAAAGGCTTAAAAATCTCTTTCCCTCCCCCAAATCCACAGCAGTGACCAGAGGTTGTCATGTAGCCACATACAGTAAGTGAGCAAGGTCTAAGCTCTCTGTCCTAAGGTCTTCATACCAGCAGCTTTTCATGTCTGCCAAGCTAGGATCTTGCTGGGGAATAACAAGTCTCTCAGTTGAGTAATAGAAGGAAACTAAAATACAAAGTTGAGGGCAATTTTGCTAATAGAACAAATGCTTTCCCTTGATACAGGACTCAGCAGAAAGGACTACAATTTATCTCATCTAAGCAGTCAGTAAAGCCAGGCTGGCTGAAGAGATTTCAAATAAAGTTTCACATACAGCTTCAGCTGTGATCAAACATGCAGTAACATATTGGTGAATATTAAAAAAATATAAAATATTGTGTTTATCACAGCTGATCAGCCCCTTTAATTAGTGTTGTCTTTGGTACACTTTTTAGTCACTTAGTCATGTAATATGCAGTTCAAGTGCCCTTCTAGCCTTAGTCAAGGCTTGTATTTTATTTTTGATCACGATTGTGAGAAGATGACATAATTTTTTAGTTGCCTTTTTTATGCAGTAATGCGATACCTGCTTCAGTTGCAGTTCTCTGAATCCTTCAGAGTACCTTGGAACTGTAACACCAATTCACTGACAGCAAAGATAATCAGGTTTGTTGAATCAACCTTCTTCATTTCTTTGGGACTCATGAAATTGTATCTCCCTTAAACTAAATTCAGTTAATGGCACTATTTAGAAATCAGCCTCCTCTTCTTGAATAACCAGAATTCTGTTATTTTGGGAAAAAGAAGGTTTTCATTAAATTACCAGTGCCTCAGAATGCATTTTCTACTTACAACTTAGATCAAAAGGAGAGGAAAATGTTTCTTCTTGTTTGTCTTCCTTTCTCCTCCCCCTTTTCTGGAGACTTTCCTGAGATGATCAACTGTTAGTTTTGCTGTTGTTTTTTTTTTGTTGGTTTTTTTTTTTTTAAGTTGTCTTTTTTCAAACTTTATTGAAGTAGAGAAAATGCTCAGTTCCTCTCCCAACACTATGGTTGTTCTCCCCTCCCCCAAGTCCAATGTGTTCTTTATTAAACTGAATTAGGACATTCTAGTCTCTCTTAAGAGTGGAAATGGGAACAGCTTAAATGAGCAGCCACATGAGACTCAGCCTTTCCAACTGCACTGCAGAAGAAGCTCAGCTGCAAAGGGAATGATAATTTTTGAAGGATTTGTGCAACTGTTGAAGAATTACCAGCATTAATATTAAAAAGCAGCTAATCTGTTTTTCCCTTTCCATTTTAAGAGTGTATAGCTTTCTTACTATGCTTGCTATAAAAGTCAGTCTGCTAAATATTTTGCTTCTTTTCAATCCTCTTCACTTTTGTAATTCCTCTATTTGCGTACTTTCTAATCTACTGAAGTGAGGGGTTTTGTTGGTGGTGGTTTTGCCTAAAAGTGCCAACCTCAGGGTTTATACACAGATACAGGCACGGGTTTGAGATCTCTGCCATCCAAAACCAGACAAAGTTGAAGTGCAGTAGAAACCATAAGGAGCAGCTGTACCCAGGATTGGGATGAAAAGGTTTTAATCCCTGTAAGCGTTTGTCCTTGAGACCCCTATAGAAAATTATTGGTCCTTGAAATCCATATTGCTACTTCAGTGTTTAACCAAAATAGCCATGATCCTGGTACCCTTGAGTCTCTGCCTCTATTGCTGTATTAGATGTCTTTGGGGTTTCTGTAGATACTTCTAAAAAAACAAGTGGATCCTCGAGTTGTTGTCTCACCTCTGCTTCCCTTTTTCTCTCTGCTGGTTCACCCAACCACCTTGTTTGGCATTAGAAATCATTCATTCTGTTTGAGCACTGCTGCTTTTTTTCACAGGCTTATTTTCTGCACCAAAAAAAAAAAAGAAAAAAAATGGAACTGTGGCTTGAACTTTGGCTACATAAAAAGTTATGAGGACAGACCTGGTATCTAAAGAGAGCCTGCAAGAGCACAGAGGGTCTTTGAAGTATGCCACCTTTCCTCTCCTAATTCTGTGCTTCTTAGCCTTGCACTAGTCCTGCCTGAAGATGTGTGGGTAGTGCCAGCCTCACACCTGAGAACTGGGTTTGAGCAGGGCAGGTGATCTGTTCATAGGTAATGCTCTCTTGGTTTTGAAAGCTGCTCTTCTGGGTGGGTTCCTAGTGCTGTAGTGCCCAACTGAGAACCATGACTGTCTGTGCTGTGGTCAGCCTGTGTGGCAGGGGCTATTGGTAGCACTGGTGTTAGCAGAATGGAGGCTGTCAGGGAAGGAACTGCTGTTTATTCCTGTGTGTATCCTGAAGGAAATCAGAAACCAAGATGATGTGAATGATGGCTGTCTTCATATAGGGATAGCTTGGCAGGAGATCTGACAGTTCTGAATAACAAAACAGGTCAATAATGACATTCTCCTAAAACAGGCTAAAAATTGAATAAGATAAACCCCAGTTTATTTCTATTGAAGCTAAATGGGGGCAAGACATTGAAATGAAGGAAGGGAAGGGAGAACTTGGTTTTGGATTTTATCTTACCTGTGGTTAAGAAGGAAGTTTATATTCCAATAGCTGAAAGACAGCCACTTGAGAAAGCCTTGTCTCAGCCTGTGCGACTGAGGGGCAGTAAGGCCCAATTAGAACATGTCTGCAGTGTTGGAAGAGCACACAGCAATGACACGGGTCTGTAGCAGGCGTGCCTGAAGTGTCACAAAACACAGCTTAGGCTGCTAAGGGTGGTTGTTAAGCTTGCTTTAACTGACGTGTTCCTGTCCCAGAGGGAGGGAGGGACAGGAGAAGGGATGGTGCCCCAGCAAATGAGCATCTGCTTGATGCTGTTGCTTGGGAGTATCTGCAGGTGCTCTGTCCTGCAAAAGCTGGTTGAACAGAGAGGGGTGTTCTGGGGTGTTTTCTTTTGTGTCTGCCACCTTACCTAGTCTTCTTTTTTTCAGGCTAACTAGTAATTAATCTAAAAAAGCATGTAGATACTTTGCTTAAAGGAACAGCTGAAAACCTAGAAATAAGATGAACAAACCATAGGACCCAGTTCCCTTTTGATACACAGCCATGCAGCCTACCGAGATGGGTTAGATCAGTGCTATAATAACTTCACAGCCTTTTAATGAGTCTACTTCCTTCAGCATCTGCTCTTGTACAGTCGTTTGTCATCCCTCTCCATTAACTCAGTTCTGAAACTGGCTCTCGCTGGTTTTGCAGCCCACACCCACCCCAACTTTCATGCATTGACTTATTTGGAGTGGATGCCTTGTTCTGAAATTCATGTGAATTCAGGCAGTTTGATTGTGTGACTGTGGTTTGATCTGTTACTTACGTGATTTGAAAAGTTCTGCAGGTTTCAGCTTCTGTGGTGTGAGATGGAGCTGGGAGTGGTTTTCTTTATAACTACCATCTTCTTGATATTTCACTGCCTGTTGTCTCCTCTAAGTTCACAGAATGGCCTGGATTAGAAGGCACTTAAGTTCATCCCTGCCATAGATAGGACACCCTTCACTAGACCAGGTTGTGCAGAGCTCCATCCAACAGGGCCTTAAACGCTTCCAGAGACAGGGCACCGACAACTTCTCTGGGCAACCTGTACAGACTTTTTTCCTAATATCTAATCTAAATGTAGTCTCTTTCAGTTTAAAACCATTCCTCCTTGTCCTGTTGCTACAAGCTCTTGTAAATAGTCTCTCCATAGGCTCCCTTCACATACTGGAAGGCTGCAATTAGGTCACCCTGAATCCTCCCCTTTTCCTGACTGAAGAATCCCAATCCTCTTAGGCTTTCCTGATAGGAGAGGTGCTCCATCCCTCTCATCATCTTGGTGGCCTCCTCTGGACTCAGTCCAATAGGTCAGTGTCCTTCCTGTGTTGGGAACTCCACAGCTTCTTCTGGCTCTCCAGTGATAATAGATTACAAAAGAGAAAAATGGAATCACCTTTATTGATGACTGATAATGTTGGAATTTTCTTCAATTTCATGTTTACCAGAATTAAGTTATGACATGCTTCCAGGAGAGACTGTTTGTATTGCCTTTTAGCTGCTTGTGTTTGAAGAGGGAGGCAGCTGGAGTGTGCAAAGGCATTTCAACCAACTTGGTGTGTCCATGGCTTTCAGTGTGGAGACTGGAGCTGTGCATGTTGCAGGGGACCTTGCTAAAATGATGAGAAAAGAGTTGGAGCAAAACCTTGTCTCTGTTGCAATCAATTGAATTCCCATTAGCTTGAGTCCAGATTTCATCCATAAACTTAAGTAGGGTATTTCTCTTTTTAGGCAGCCTACAGAAACGTTTCTGTCCATTTGCATTTGTTTTCATGTTTCTTTGTAATGATTGCATAATTGGGATGTATCTGTAATGTCAGAAATGCAGTAGGTTAAGTAGCATAAATGGCTGTTAGGAAGAGAAGAAATACAGAACAAACCACTGTTGCTTTAAAACTCCTGCTGCTTTTACTTGTTTAATTTAACCATTTAGTAGTCAGAGTTGTTGTGGTAAATGGCAGTGGTGGGTGTTTAGGCACCAGTGCTAAACAAAAAGGAGAAAAAGCACCCTTTACTTCCTGTCATTCATGGGGTGTCATTCACTGTGCTGCCAGTGGCTTCTCAACTGGCCAGAGATTAACACTGGTGCTCCTAAAGCCTTAATGATGCTGTGTACAACACTGATACACTCTGATAGGTTTTAATCCAACAAGAAATGTATATTGTTAGCATTTAGTTAAAGCCAATAGCAAATGCTCACTGTATACAGTATCAAGCTTGTTCAAGCACTAAAAAAATATTTGCTATCTAAGGGACTGGCTTATTACTGATTATTCCTCTATCAGTGTGCATATCTGGGTTTTTTTCCTGTTACCTGAAGGTACAATAACAGTGCTTTTAAAACATTTGGATTTTCTCCTTCCAGATCAGTGATGCTTTCATCTTTCTTTTTTTTAGTGTGGAGGAGAATGGGTGTTTGAAAAGAATGCAAATTCTTTCAAATGTGGTTCTCACAGTGACTAAGCTTCCCAGTATTTTTGTGAGTTGGTTGGTATTTTAATATAATACTCCATAATTTTTTACAATTTTTTTACAAATGTTTTTGTATAACTGTGGTGGTAACTCTGTAATGTACATAACACACTGCAGTATGTCCCAACTCCCAAACCAGAATTGAGGATGCTAGAGCTGCTGGAGAGGAAATTTCTGGGAGCTCTTTTTTTAATTCTGAGAAAGGAGGAGGAAAGTGTTTGTGCTAATGCCTCAGATACAAAACCTCTTGACTGCTTTCCAGTATCCTCCGAACTGTGACAGGTAACCCCCAGGTGGAAGAGTGCAGTAAGTGGAATTTGGTGCATACAGAAGGGGCAGCATTTGGTGACTTGGTGACTACAAGACTAGCTGTGGCTGCTGTTAAAATCAGCAGCATCTGCCACCACAGTGCTCCTGCCTGTGGGGAGAGAAGGGGTCAGGGATCTGGTTGGCCACTTGATGCATTTTTGTAACAAAACCTTGTTGTTTGTTGCCTTAAGAATAAGTCTCTTACTGTCCTTACTCCTGGATTCTTGTGGTCTTTGAATTGTCTCCTGGAGACATTTACTATCCCTCACTGGTTTCTATCACTATTATTTCTTGTCCTTTGACTAATACTTGTCACATCAAACTTTGAAAAGAAGGGTCAAAACCAAGGAACTTGGTGTAAATTACAGCTCTGTTAATAGGTGAAATGGGACATAGCTCCTATACCAAAGGTCTGCTACCAGTAGATCCAGTAGTGGCCTGTTTTTATGAGATGTGTTCAGAGCATCTTGACTGAGCTTTCTTAACTTGGCAGGCATAAAAGGAGATGCATGTTCCCTCTCTTCCTCTAAATGTTGATGGCCTTTCAGTGTGAAATATCACACAGTGTTTATTTTTATGCCTTTTTAATGTTTTGTGGAGGGTTTGTTTAGTTTCCCTTCATAATTTTTAATAGGAAGTCTTTGAAGTTGTGTTGTGGATGAAAAATCCTGTTGGCAGCCTGACTATTCATTGTTGACTCCTATCTTCTTTAATTGTTCATCTATAAAAATCTGGAAAGGAGTGTGTTCAGAGAAACTGAGAAGCAATGTATATTTCTGGAAGGGGGAAATAAACTTGCAGTTATTCTCAGCTATTATTTGTCACGTGAAAATGTTACATGCTAATGGTTGCAGATGGTTTACACAAACTGTACCCACTGCAAGCCCTCTCCATTGGGAGCTATGGTTTTCTGTCATACATTATGCTGGAATGGAAAAGGGTTTTTTCTGCCTGCAGCTATGCATTACCCTTATTTGCTGTTGCTAGCACAAACTCCCCTTAATATGCATCTGGCAATGGTTAAAATTTTCTCCATCAGTGACTTCACATTTGTCCATCTAGATCAAGGATTCTCCTAAGTTTGAAAAGGTAAGTCATCAGTATGCAGCAGTCTTTGGTGGAGAGCATTACATTTAGAAAATCAGATGCAAGGGAGGCAGAGTTAAGGTTTTGGTCTAATATTTTTGTGTTCTTGTTAAAGTTCAGAATCAGCTTTTATGTTAAAATGTATTTATGAGTGCATAAGCGTATTGTACCTCTGTGCATATTTGTGATTGTAGACACAGTGATTGCATCATATTGTGGAATAGTCAAACAACCCTATAATGTGCTTATCTATTTTTCTTCATCAGAAACAGTGCAGACTTCTGTAAAATGTTACTTTGGGTTACTGTATACAGTAAAAATTTAAAAAGGCTGCATTCAGTGTAGATGTTTCCATTAAAATAATGCAAAACAAAGGAAGGGTGAGAGGGTAGAACAGGAGCTTGAAGTTCAGCACTCCCAGTGTAAGGTGAATGAAAAGATTTCCATTGACTGGTTTGGTCTTAGCATATTTACAGGCCAGTCAGCCTCACCTCCATCCCTGGATAGATGATGAAACAACTCATCCTGGATGCAGTCTCTTAGGATGTGGAGGAAAAGAAGGTTATCAGGAGTAGTCAACATGGATTCACCAAGGGGAAATACCACTTGACTGATCTCATAGCCTCCTGTGATGGAATGTCTGGGTGTGAATAGATGAGGGCAGAGCAGTGGATGTTGTCTACCTTGACTTCAGCAAGGCTTTTGACACTGTCTCTCATGACATCCTCATAGGTAAGCTCAGGAAGTGTGGGCTAGATGAGCAGACAGTGAGGCGATTTGAGAACTGGCTGAACGGCCAGTCCCAGAGTTGTGATCCGTGATGCAGATTCTGGCTGGAGGCCCATTGCTAGCAGTGTTCCCCGGGGGTCAATGACCTGGGTGAAGGGACAGAATGTACTCTCAACATGATGATAATAAACTGGGAGGAGTGTCTGATATGCCAGAAGCCTCTGCTGCCATTCAGCAAGACTTGGATAGCTGGGTGGAGAGGACTTTAATGAAGTTCAGTGAAGTCAAGTGTAGGGTCCTGCACCAGAGGAAAAATAACCCCACGTTAACTGGTACAGACAGGGTCAATCTGCTGGGGGCCAATCTACTGGAAAGCAGCTCTGTGGAGAAGGACCTGAGGGTCCTGGTGTACAACAAGCTGTCTGTGAGCCAGCAGTTTGCCCCTGTGGCCAAGGCGAGTGGTATCGTGGGGTGCATTATCCTTTTGCATTGCCAGCAGGTCAAGGGAGGTGATCCTGCCCCTCTACTTAGCCCTAGTGAGGCCTCATCTGGAGTGCTGTATCCAGTTCTGGGCTCCTCAGTTCAAGAAAGGCAAGGGGCTGCTGGAGAGGGTTCAGCAGAGAGCTATGAAGATGATCAAGGGATCTGGAGCCTCTCTTTTGAGGAGAGGCTGTTTAGCTCCCAGCTGTTTAGCCTGGAGAAGAGAAAACAGAGAGAGGATCTTACCAATGCATACAAATACCTTAAGAGCAGGTGTCAAGAGGATGGAACCAGACTCTTTTCAGTGGTGCCAAGCTACAGCAAGGGGCAACAGGTACAAACAAACACAGGAAGTTCCATCTGAATGTGACGCATCCATATTTACTTTGAGGGTGTCAGAGCACTGGAAAAGGCTGCACAGAGAGGTTGTGGAGTCTCCTTCTCTGGAGATACACAGAGGTGAACATTTCTTGTTGGACCAGTGATCTACAGGGGTCCCTTCCAACCCCAGCCATTCTGTGAGTCTGTGATTTGGCTTGATAGTCAACTGTCTGACTAAAACTAGTCATGAAAGTGCAGGATGTGGCCTGCTAAAACTGTTTGAATGTTCATATACTTTAGGGGAAAAGACAGTTTTGAAGAATAAGCTTTTATTGGTTTGGCAGAATTTTATTGGAGCGCTAGAGAAGAGGCAGCATAATGGGATGAGATGAAGTAATCTAACTCCTCTGAAATAGCCCAGCTGTTACAATTTTGCATCTGATTATGTATTTCAAACTAGAAGATTTTACAGTTTCCTTTGAGGCAATAACAGTAACAGTTTATACAGAGAGCCAGCATTTACCTTGTCTTCCTCTTACTCCACAGGTGCTTGGCACACTGAATTTACTGATCTGTGTAGGATTTGTGCTGTGGTCCATTTATTGAAGATGTGAAGCAATGTTGAGTCTGAGATTGGAATTACTGACAGACTGGAGGAGATTTTAGTCCTTGTGATGCACATGGACATGCTGAATTTTAAGTAATTCTAGCTTCTTCTCCCCTCCCCTCTCTTCCCCTCACTCAGCTATCTCAGGGTTCATAGAGATTTCAATGGTTTGTGTGCCTGTAAGTTTGAAACAGAAGTGACCAAAAATGGGGGACCAGCAATTGTATAAAACTAACCATACTGCCAACAACGAGAACTTGTATTATGAACAACACCAAATGAACTCCCTTCCATCTCTAAATCATAGCTATGGGGCTTCTGTTATGGATGCTCCCCAGGCATCCCCCCTCTCCCCTCAGTTTCCCCAAGATTCAAGGGACAGTATAGCTTTACCTGTAGGTTCAAAAAGCCTTGGGTCTATGGATACATCTAGACAAACCAGTTGGACACATTCTGGCTCAGGAAACCATGTCCCAGCACGGAACAGTTTGAATAATCAAAGTGCGATGTGGAGCTCCCTCGGGCAGGGGGAGTCCCATGACGGATACCAATATTCTTACTCTCAACCCAGTGAAAACCGATCACAAAAAATTACCAGTGGGGTCCTGCATAAACTGGACTCCTTTACGCAAGTATTTGCTAACCAAAATCTGAGAATTCAAGTGAACAACATGGCTCAGGTTTTGCACACTGAGTCTTCAATGGTGGATAATTCTGGTGACAGTGCGCTCAGGCAGCTGCTGTCCCAGAAGCCAGCAGTTGAGCAACAGCCTGTAACTTCCACTGTACAGAGATATCAACCAGTGCCACAGCAAACACACCAGAATTTTGCAAGCACACAGCAAAAGCAACAAATGCAAGTCATGCAGCACCAACAGTTGTACTACGACTACCAGCAGCACTTATCACAGATGCAGATGCATTCTGCGTTTCAGCAGGGACAGGCGCACGTTCCACAAATGCAGTCCCAGCAGCTGTTGCCGCAGCAGATGCAGCACCTGCAGCAGCCTCAGTACTACGCGCAGCCCCAGCAGGGACACCAGCGGCTCTCCATCCAGGAGCTCCAGCAGCAGCAGCCAGTCCGGCAGCAGCGGCAGTGTCCGGTGCAAATCACGCAGTATTACCAAACACAGCCTGTCATGCAGCAGTTACAGCAGCAGCAGCAACAGATGCAGTTGCCGCTTCCTCCGTATCACAGGGAACCCGATCCAAAGACTATGCATGAACCACACCAGTACTCACAGGATCCCAGTCATCCTGTGCAGCTCATCCAGTTGGGAGCAGTGCCTCAGTATTGCTTCCAAGACCCTCATGAACAGTACAGGCACTTGTACCCGCAGAGTTTACTGCAGCAGCAGCAAGACCAGCAGAAGCAATACTCAGCTGAGAGCAGAGTGCCATCTCTGAACTCCCACGTTGGCCTAACTCCACCAGAGACTGCGGAGGATCCCGCGCGGCAGGAGATGAATTCTGTAGGTAATGCTGTTCCTCACCGAACTCTTTTGCCACCCTCGGGAGTTCATCTCAACAACAAAAGCTCTCAGCAAGACTCTCCCAGCACCACATGGCCTCAGGTAGGTATGATTTTACATCCACACTCAGCCAAACTTGTTTGCAGAAGAGTATCAATGTGTGGAACTAAATGGCTTCAGGAGAGTCAGAAGGTTAGGATGTGAGTAGTGGGTACCTCTGGGATGTTTTGGGGAACTGCAGGAACAGACTTCTGTCTACATCTCTGGGATGGCTTTGGGCCAGGCTGGCAGCAGCACAGAACTACTGCTGGGGCACTGCTGCTTTCCTTCTGAGAGGCTTTGGGATGCTCTGCCTTGGTTTCTGGGGAGGAGGAACCCAGTTACAACAAAGTGTTCTTGCTGATTTTTCAACACCTGCGGGCTCAGTTGTTCAGGAGCAGTTAGTCAACTCCCTGTTTCCAAAAGGAGTGCTTCTGGGTCAGAACAAAGGCTTCAAACAACAAGTGAGTGGCAAAAAAACTTGCACTAGCTATGCTTACAGGGGCACTGATTTGATGTCAGGCTCTCAGCTCAGAGGCTTTTTAATATTAGTAAAATCGTATGCAAAATGCAAACTTAATGCTGTGAGGACCTTCATTGACATGTTAATATTATCTGAAACATTCTTTTCTCTTTTTTCCCTTCTTTTCCTTTCTCCTCCTTTGACAGCAGGTGCAACTATCAGAAGGCAGACTGCAGCCACTGTCCCCAGAACAAAGGTATTTTTAAATGTTTTCAAAATACTTTATTTTGCCATTTTATTTAAATATGAGGAATGCAAAGGAGTTCTGCAGTTCAGAGGGAAGAGAATGCAGTCTTGATAGGTAATAATTGTTGCTCTCCTAGAAAGAGCTTTAGTTCTGTGCTTTGTGATTGTAAATTTGTGTGATTTACAGCATCCCCCCATAGCAATAGAATCAAATAAATGCTTTGTCTTTCAAAAACAAAGGAGGGGGGAGGGAACCAAAGAAAAACCAAAGGCAGAGGAGCAATTTGCTCTGTGTTGCATTTATAAGAGAAGGAGTGGTATGTAGCTTGGATTTGTAACTTTGGCAGCAGAGATCCTCTGTTTTTTCTTAAGGTCTCACCTCTGAGGGTTGAGGTTGGCAATCAGCATGGTTGTCTACCATAGGTTAGAGGCCGTCTGTCCAAGTACTTGTTAATTGGTGTTATGAGTGGGAAAATGTAGGCCTGTCATGCTAGATCTCATGGGTTCTCAGACTGTTCCATACTGAGACCAACATTTTGATGAGCATGACCTACTCAAAACTTCCCTTCTCCCCATCTTGGGAGAAGCTCATTTAGATTATTGGCCACGTATTCCACAGCACTCACCACATGTTTAACTATGACTTTGTAACCATCTAGCTGTAAAATTTTATTTAGTTCCTTGACTAAAAAACCTTCCTCTGCAACAAAGGGAACATGCCAAACTAATGTTTTTTCTTCTGCTCTGTGCTTAACAAAATGAAAACAAAACCAGTGGCCAGAACAGAGAAACACTTCCTGAGAGAGCTGATGCGAAGAACAAGCTAATGTGTTCAATATGCTTGAAGGAGTTTAAGAGTTTGCCTGCTCTAAATGGTCACATGAGGTCACACGGAGGAGTAAGAGCATCTCCTAACTTCAAACAGGTAGCAGTCCACTTTACTTCAGTATTTGGCACTCTCCTTTTATGTTGATGTTTGCTTGCTTTGCCATGCTTTGCTTTGCTGTCAAAACTTGTTCTTCTTGGCGCTGTTTTGTTATGTCATACCCTATGTAAGTAGAAATGCACATAATTCTGTTAGTTTGTAGGCCAGAAGTCTTGTTTTAAAGGCAGAGGCGGAGGACAGATCAGTGTTTGTCCTTCTCTGTTTCTCTGCACTTTACAGAAACACCCTACAAAATCATGTCAGGAGTGTCTTAATTTTCCCCCCCCCTCATGTTTGTTTATTATATTAGAAATACCAGGAACATCGTCTTCCTTATTTTTATTTGAACTACTTGGATGACTAAGGGATATTTATTGGAACCCTTCCCAGGCGTTAACTGAAGGAGCAGATTTTTTGAATCTCTGACAGCTTTCTTCCAAAGTGTTTTAGTTATTTAGGTATCAACAAATGCCCAACCAAAAATGTGTTTGAGTTGTTCTGCATAAAAATAACTCACCCTGTCAGTCAGTCTTTCTCTATCTTGATATTTTAGATGTTCTGTCCCTAACAGGGAATACCACAGGAAGACAAAAAGCTACCAGAGTTACACAGTTTGTGTCTTTGTATTTAGGTGGGTGATGGAGAACTCTGTGTTTGTAGTACTAAAAAGAGATGCATTTATCTGCCCTTCTGCAAATTATCTTGTAAAGATACTTCAGGTGATCATTTGTCACCAAGGCTGAACCCTATCTAGGAGTCATAAATAATCTGCCAACTTCACTCAAGGCAAATAAAGAATCCCAAGAAGGAACGCCGGGGTGTGTTTGTAACCCTGGCCACTTCTTTCCAGCCACGGTGCATACATTGCGTAGCGTATCGACCCAGGAGCAGCGCTGCCTCACTCGGGCTGAAAGCCTTTAATTGTCTGTACAGGATGAAGGAGAGAAACCACCACAGCAGCTGCTGCCTAAAGAGGTGGATAGCCTCGCGCCCATCGTCATGCCAGTGTCTGTCCCTGTAAAGCTTCTGTCACCTGAGCCCAGCACACAGCCCTCTGCCAGCGCTGCCACAGTCACAGACAAGCCTGCCAACTCTGTGTCAGATGACGAGATGCCCGTTCTCGTGAAGATGACTTACTCTCCACCGTGCAGTCCAAAAGTGGCCAACCCCTGCTCATCCTCTGTGAGTGCTGTGTTTCTTGCCACTAACTGTCCTGTGCTTTTTAAATCCCTTTGCTTATAGTGCCTCTAGTTTCTAAAACATCTGTATTTTAAAATATTTTCTGGAATCTTTGATTCTAATAAACAAAAAAATGTCCTGTTGCATCACAGCATTTCTCCCTCAGTCATTTGGAAATACTCGTTTTCCTTTGCTGAGGAATCAAGATCTAAGTTGAAAATAAATCATTTGGAATTGGAATGTGATTTTCTTTTATCCCACTAGAACAAAGGGATTTACTATCTTTTTACTGGTTTTGTTTTTTCCTTTTCAGGCTGCTTCATTGTTATGTTATTGCTTAAATTCAGCAGTTTTATTTCTTCCTGTTCTCTGAAGTCAGATATATGTGCTGCTCATTTCAGCTGAAGATAGTGCAGTGCTTAGAGTGTTTGCTCTAAGCCAATATGAAGCTCGTCGACTCAGAGTTTTGCAGTGAAGTAATTTCTCCTTTCTCTCTGCATGGATCAGCTCTAAGGGTTAATCACTGGGAGTTCTGATACAGAAGAACCAGCTATGCTTAGTGCTTTCATTTTGCTCATAAAACTGAAATTGTCAGGCAGCACGAGGAATTGATGAGTATTTGAATGAGATGTGAAAATGCTCTTTATTGTTTTCCTGAAAGAATCCTGGAGCAAGCAGTATTTATTTCATGTTCCAGTGTAGATTCTACTTGTTCCTTCAAATCCATGTTGGCAGACTACACCATGATAAGGGATTACTGGGGAGTATAATTACTGTATGGTATTATCTGTACGATGCAGAGAAATACTCTTGTGGTATTTTTTCTTCTCCTTCTCCATGTGAGGCCGATGGCCAAACAGGGGACAGCACATACCATCATAGGTGTCTCCTTAAAATATTCCATGTATTTATCACACCCCCAATCCTTTGCTCAGACATACACACTAATTTTAAATGTATATAAAATCTTTTCTCTCTTCCTTTCAGACAGAGGCTTTACACATAAACTTCCACTTTACTGGGAAAGCCGGCATTTCACAATACTTAGTAACTCAGCAGTATAATTTTTCATTTCTATTTCTGGTTCCTATAAAGAATAGGGACAGTCTTTTCTGAATCCTTGAGCTCTGAGTGGGAGATCTTCTCTGGAGACATCAGAGTAGGTGGCTTGGGCTTGTGTATTTCTGCAGCGTATGTAAAGTGACTGTGATTAAATCTGCCAGTGTTTGGCTAAATGCACATTCATTCCCTCAAAATTAAGCTTGTGGTCTATGTTATTGCCCAAGCAGACCAAACTCAAGCAGTTTCCTCTCTGGACCCTATCTTTTATATAAGCAGTAACATTGGAAACATTGAAAGATCAAAAGATTTGCAGTTTCTGTCTTCTTCTGTAAAAAGATCATGTCATTAGAGAGGGTTGGGTTTTTTTTAATACCAAAGAACCGAAGCCATGTTGCATTTATTTATACTGTGCTTTGAGCTGTCCAAGAAAGCTCCCATAAAGCTCATGGAATCAGTAAAATCAAATGGCAGAAAGAAACATTCAGCAAGGCTGCAGGATGGTGAGCTGAAGCCAGCAGTCAGGTGAGGTCCATCAGGGTCTACCCAGAGTGGATCTGTCAGGGTGTGGCAGCAGGGCCCACAAGGATGCATTTTGTCTTGGATAATAGCAATCAGTTCCTCGAGCCTCAGAAAAGAATCAGAGTGATTCTTAATTGAGAGCCCATAGACACCACTATCTCTTTACTATTCAGTGTGATCTGTTTTGAAAGCAACGTTGGCATAGCCCCACCGAGGCTAAGGTATACTGCAGGGGAAACAGTGTAGGCAAAGGAGGTCTTTAGGACTTATAACATGTTGTCTTGGTTTGCTTTACACTAGTGAGAAAGAAGTACTAAATGAGGCCTTAATGAAAGACTTGGACCTAGCCTTCTGGATATCTTCATTAGGGTTTGGATTGTTTGGGGTTTTTTCCCCTTTGTCCTTTTAGAACACTAAATGTTTACCACCTTGATGGGCTGTGCCTGTCCTTGCAGGGAGTCTTCAGTTTTAAATGTCCATTAGAAAAAAAAAAAACCTCTCTGTAAAGCTGCATTTTCTTCCCTGCAAAAGCAAAACTCTTCCAAAACTTGATTCATTTTTACAGAGAAAAATGTCAAGAGCTGTTGGAGAGGATACAGCCATGATCTAACAGAGAGGACAGGACCTCTGTAATCAAAAACATTTCCTCAAGCTGGAACTTATTAACATAAGGGATAAAGGGTGACAGTGCTAATGCTTGTTTAACATGATTTTTATTGGGTGAATGTGATTCTCAGGAACCACCCATGGTGTAAAGATGTGTGTTGTTTAAACATACATTGTAGTAATTTGCTTCATATAGTAGTGAAACTTACCAGAGGATGCAGACATTTTGGAGTAACCCTATCTATCAGAAATTTTCTTCTGCTTCCCAAGTTTATCTGAAAGATGACCTTCAATCTGAACACCTAAAAGCAGTACATTTAATACTGTGTTCATCTACCATGTTCGTGAAGCACAAGCTGAGAACCTGTTTCTTTCCACCTCATCCCCACCCCATAGAAATCCAGATTCCAGGTTTGCACAAATTCTGTGCCTTCTGCTTCTGTGTACTCTAGAGATTTGCTGTTAAATTATTTTTAACATTCAAATTCTAGAAGTCAGGGCATGTTACAGTGTGTGAATTTCCCAAATGGTCATCTACCACCCTTTTTTCTCCAAGGAAGAAGGAGGCAGTTAAGTTCAAGATTTGTTGCAGCTGGACTGTAATCAAGCCGATGGGAATGTAGTGATAAGAGGCAAAGAATTTGAATTTATTACATTTTTCTTCCTTTCCTGCTGCTGAGTACTGCAGTAATTTCACTGAGCTCATGTGTCCTTCCTGGTCAAACTAAATAAATGCATTGGAAAACCTCTCATATAAAGTGTCTAATAAACTGTGACTGGGTAATGAAGTATCTCCCAACAGCCTGTGTGTCTGTTCAGTGCAAACAGAAGTGCCCAGGGTGCCTGGATGGAGTTAAATAAGGGTGTGGGAGACTCATGGCCTGGGAGAGCCATTCCCTGTGCTTTAAAAGCTGGCAGCAGCCTCTCTGTGTGTGTCCCTGTGTCTCAGCCCTACCTTGACCCAGAGGGCTTGCTGACAGAGACGAAGGGTAATTTGTCTTGGTTTTTCTCTTTCCCTTGAGGTTTCTGTGCAGCACCAGATACTGCACTGGTCAGGGTTATTATGGTGGTACCTGAATAACTGCCTGGTGGTAACAGCTTTTCTGTGGCCATTGCCCAAAGCTCTAGAGGACTGTGTGCAAACCACATTTAAGCATGCTTAAATACTAAGGATCTACATGTTTTCATTTAGGAAACTAGCAAAAAACCTCATCCAAGTGCTGTAAAATTGGAAGAAAACTTCAAACCGTTGCAGGATAAGAAGAAGTATCGGCACAGACCGGAACCTCTCTTCATACCTCCGCCTTCTTTCAACCTCAGCATGTCCCACTCCGGTGCCACTCTGTACCAGAGTCAGCTCCGCTCTCCCCGAGTTCTGGGAGATCATCTGCTAGACCGGACACATGAGCTGCCCCCCTACACTCCGCCTCCGATGCTTAGTCCAGTTCGGCAAGGGTCTGGTCTCTTCAGCAGTGTTATCACCTCATCTCACAGCACCTCACATACTCAGCTGCCACTTACTCCACTGACACCCACTCCACGGGTTCTCCTGTGTCGGTCTAGTAAGTATTGCATTTAGAAAGTGGCAGTACAGAGCGGCTCTCCTCTCTTCTGGTTTTTTTTTATGTGTGCTCACATGCATGGCCACTTCCGCTAAGTCACAGGAAAAGTCCAGTTTTGCCTGCAGAGGCAGTGTTAAGGCATAAAATGAACAGAGGAGCCTAATCAGAGAGTAAGGCTGTGATCTTTCCCTGTGGTCTGCCTCAAGGAGGGACCACCATGCCTCTCATTGCATGTGGGCCTTGTGAAGTGGAGGGAAAAGACCTGATTTGAGACATAGGCTTTACTTTGGTCTGATCACCCATGATCAGAACAGTAGAAACCTCTGCAAGTTTGGACATTTCTGTTACCTATAACAATTTAGACTGTTTCTGTCTAAATATCCGTGAAGGGTCATTTTTGCATCATAGACTGGAGTAATGTTGATGTTAACAGGGAGGTGGCAATGCAGCCCTGGAGGTGGTGCACCAACAGCAATACTCAAACTCTGATCTCTGTTTCAGATAGTATTGATGGAAGTGTCATTCCAGTGACGCCTGGGCCTGGAGAGCAGACTGTTGAACCGTAAGAAAGCATAGTTTTTTGTCACTGCTTTTATAGACGAGCTCCAGCCTCGAGTGCATGGCCTGAAGTGTTTTGAACTGGGCAGGTGGCGTTCAACTGCCTGAAATCATGTTGGGCTGGATGCATTTGAGGTTTCTGTGAATGGTGGCTGAGCACATTTAGAGCAAAATGGCTGTGGGAGATTTAGGTGTCGAGGCTCAAAAATGCTAGGAGAGGCTTGGTGGGAGCCACAGAGGGTGAAATGACAGTGATGACTGAGAAGAGGGTTGTGAGGAAAACATGGTGATCCAGCACTCTTGCTTTCATATATGTATATATATACACAGTGGAGCTTTGGGGAGGTGTTACCTGGTACATTCCCCAGGGCAAACAGCAAACAGGATTGTCCCTCAGCAGTAATGGCTCTTTCTGCTCTCTGTTGAAGAATGCCATTCTCTGTGGAACAGAAAGTTGGTGTTTCTGACATACATCCTCTTTGCTAGTCATGTGTCTAAGCTAACTTGGGTTGTCCCTAAGGTATGATGTCTCAGTATGGTTTAAATTGCATATTGAAATTTTTGTTTTCCCCCAAGAGATCAGTTCTCTCTAGTATTCAAAATACTTACCCCACTGGGAGTAAAGCCTTGCATAAAGCAATCTGACACAATTTCCTGCCACTTGAGTGCAATACAAGTTTTGTTGGAAAGAAAGTGAACGGTAATGTGACTTCTGGTTTTTTTGCACATTGTGTAGTTGAATACTTACGTATTTATTCATCTTTATAGGAGAATCAATATTGGGTCCAGGTTCCAGGCTGATATTCCTGAGCTGCAGGACAGATTGCTAATGGAGAAAGATGTGCACAAGGCTACTTTGGTTTGGAAGCCATGGCCAGAACTGGAGAACAAAGTCTTCCAACAAAGAGGTACAATGACTTGCCATTTTAGAAGTTCCTATGTCAGCCTCTGCCTACTGAAGAAATACACATTGATTTCTCGTGTGTGTACTGTACAAAGCATTTGGGAGAATATTAATTACTGAGAGTGCAGAGCAAGAGACAAGAACTACATGTTATAGGTTCAGAGTAACAGCGTTATATAGTGGCATTTAAAGTGAGGTCTGGGCTGCTGGGAAGTAAAGTACTGAACTGCCTGGTAAGGACAGAGGTTCACAAATGAGAGGCAGCTGATGGCTCCTGGACCTGTCCTGTGACCATGGTTGAGAGGAAATGTGACAGGCTTGGTGGATTCTACCAGTCCTGAATAGAGTTTTTTCCTGCTTCTAGCACAGTTCATTCTGTTTCTCTACTCTGGCTGGAGCCTTCTGGGCACAGCAACATCATTGGCATATGCAACTCACAGCCTCACAGGCAGATCTCTGGCTTTGTAGTAGCCTGTCCCACCCAAAGGATGTGCTCTGCAAATCCTGTTACATCCTCTCCTCAGTGAATGATCCTAAAACAAGGAGATGAGATGCTGGGGAGGGAGACTATGGAAGAAACTGCTGCCCTGAACTATGTGGCCTTTGAGCGGCATTACAGAATCCTTGGCTCTGGATGTTTGACTGACAGGCTACTGTATCAGCAGTAAAATGTTGACTTGTTTCTGACAGTGGAAGACCTTTTAAATATGAGCTGTTCCAGTGTGTTACCTGGTGGAGGAACTAACTCAGAATACGCTTTGCACTCTCTCTTTGAAGCGAAAGGAGATATTATGGTAAGATAAGAAGCTGAAAGGGGAGATACAATCCTCTTCTGCAGATAAATTAGCATGCTTTATTAAACGGATTTAGATATGGTTGTATAAAAAAGATTTCTGATTGATTTGCAATGATGCTTTAAACATCCTGTTACATTTTTGGGGAATGACTTTTCACTTTATTCTCTAATAAATTTAAATTTCAAAGCAGTGCCTCTTCTGAAGGCTTACTGTATATTTCATATAGATAAGATTACTTAGTTTATAGCCTTGGGGCTTTGAATGTCTCCCAGTGCTTGCTCCAGCCCTGATATTTCACAGGCTTTACAGTTGGTCACAGAGAGCCTAGTCCTCCTCTAACCCTTATAAAAACTCTTCTTTTTTGTAGCAGCAGTCACATCTATTTGTTCAGAACTGTGAGGTAATTGCATACAGTCCTTATATAAATAATGCGTTTCAAATATTTGCATTAGTTTAGTGATGGTAATGTTACTAACTAGAGCAAAACATCCATTTTGCCCAGTGTTCAGAAAGATAAGGCCCTTGCACCAGTTCCTGGAAAGCCAATTTAAAACAAAATGCAACAGAACACAGGGCTGGAATGAGTCTCACAGGATTGTCTAATAGAGTAGGTTTTAGCTTGTGTCCCAGTTTCATTATTCGCTGTTAGCTGTATCTGAGGGGTCTGAGTCATGTGACTGAACTGACTGTCAGGATGTGAAATTTGCTTTACAGGGAGTCTGAATTGTCAGGGGAAAAATTTTAGGAATCCACAAATCATTTGTTTCCCTGATCTGAAGGAGGATTAGCTATACTTGCTGTCATTCCTGACAGATGTTGACCTAAACAGGTATTCTAAAAGACTTCATGCTGTATTAATGCTGTCAAACCAACCATTAAATATTAGTATTAATTAACACTATCAAGTCAAACAGGATAAAGTATTTGTATGTGGCAGCAGAAGGGAGGGAAGAGCTGCAAGTTGCTAAGTAATAGCCAGTTTTCTGCTAATTAAGGCAGGGCAGGTGCGCATTAGGTGCTTTTCTGTGAGGTACAGTGTTAATGGGCCTTAGAGTAATTTGATGTGATTTTGTATGACAGAAAAGAGAGAAAATTAATTTGTATCCCTGTACCAAATAGTCTTCTAAATGCAGTTTTATGCAGCAGCTGATTGCATTTGCTAATTCTATTTTTCCCTGCTTTTTCATTTAGGTTGCTCTTGAAAAGCTGCTGTTGAGAAAGCCAGTGAGATTGAAGTGTCATCCTTTGGCAAATTACCACTACGCCGGTAGGTTTCCTTGTGATCTCTCTGCTGGTATATAGAATCCAAACCTGGCATCCCAGGCTGGAGCATGGGATCACACTGCACTCTCTGCTGTCTGCTGCAGGGATGACAGCCTCTAATGGAGAGGTGTTGTGGACAGTGCCAAGGGGCACTTCCAGAGGCTTTTGTTACAAGTTGTCAAGTTTTTGCCTGACTGAAAATGTACAGAAACTTTGCATCCATGTTGCTGTGTAGGATTCTATGGATTTAAAATTGCCTTTTTCTCTTAAACTGAAATGTGATCTCCTTTTAGAACCGCTGCTATTCATAATTTATAATTTACTATCAGTAAGGTCTTGATTTTCTGGTATGTAAATATCTGATGTCATTTGCTTGCTTTCTCTGAGGTGATGGTGCACAGTCAATGAATATGATAATCATGAGCATCCTTCCAAAGAGGCAGTGGTGTAACCCTCACTGTTGTCTTACAGAGCTTTTCTTTGTGTGGGTCTAGCCAAAATAAGTCTGGGTTGGTGATGAAGCAGAAGTGCCCTTCTGAAATACACCATGTGATGTTAAGCTCTGGAACCTAAGTCATGTCACCTGAGCACAGATGGCAAATGTCTCTCTCCTCCGTAACCCTCCATGTTACTCCTTAATGCTTTTTAGTGGCTAACAGCTGCTTAGACACAGAATAGGGTTTTCCGTAAGACAGTTAAGACTTCATCTCCAGTTTATGCTCAATGGGAAACAAACCAAGCGTCTTCTGATGATTAATCAATCACAGTGTCCAAGGTCATACACTCATGTCCAGTTACAGTCGTTGTGCTACTTAATTACAGAAACCAGCTACATCCTGGATGTAGCAGCCCACTGGAAAGGCTCCCAAGTAACAAGAGATCTTTCGTAAAGCAAATCCTTTACCCATTGGCCTGAGAACAAGAACAGAAACATGTTTTATGGCAGCTGATAATGACAGTGAATAAATGTGAACATCAGGCTTAGCGTTTTGTCTGAGGGAGATGCCCAGTGCCTTTGATAAGTCTGCTGCAGTCCAAAGGGTGCACATGTGGGTGGATGGAGAAGGAAAACATCAGCCAGGAACTTTGACCAGGATCTCTTGTCTGAAGAGATGGTACCTAAGTCATGTGTGAGATAGTTCAGGACATGGAAACAGGACGATGGAGAGATATCCCAGCAGCCTCATCCTCAGTGAACAATTTAATTAGCAAAGCAGATAAGAAATTTCTGCCTGTGTGGCAGAGGATGAACAGTCTTTACTGAAGCAACTTCGCAGTAGTTTCAGAAAGTGTTTTACTGGGATTCAGGGAGGAGCCAAGAGAAACTGCTTTGTCTAATCTTTCGCATGAGATGATGCTAATCCTTGGTAACTAGTACTGAGTCCTGTGGACACCAGTGTATCACCATTTCTTAAGAGGAAAGTAAGTTTGATTGTGCTTATCACAGCATGAAACAAAAGGTCGCCAGTTTGGATTTAGAAGTACCATCAAATAAGAAGACAAAGCATTACTTTCTAATGCTCTTGGATGTGATTGCAACTTACATTGTCAGCATCACTCTAGGACCATGCAGCAGCTCTTGAATAACAGTTTATTTGTGGTTTATAATAAGCCACTCAAGGCATATGGGAATTTCTCAGTGCACGAATAGCTTTAATATAACTTCAGGTGGCATTTATTTGGGTTAACTTGTGTTTTCTGCTCCATGCTCAGAAATCACCGCTCTTGGACCTGCCAATTTAAAGGTGAAATATACTGAAACAGAGCATGGCACTGACTTGTGACAATTACTGATACCACAAACAAAAAATACCCAAACTCATCCTTAGCATTGCCCTCAAATGAGGGTACAAGCAAATAGCTCACATTGGAAACCTGTTGGCTTATGAGGGAAGCAGCTGTAAAACTTGAGGATTTTCTGTTGTGTGCCAAGAGAGCTGGGCATGCTGGCCCAGGGCTGCTTAGAAGAACGCCCTAATCTCTTTGTCCTAACACTTTGCCATCTGTCAGGATGGTGTTGTAGGGAAGAGAGAGGCAACATGTATCTAATGCAAGAGGGGCACTGTGGCAAACACTTGAATTGTTCTGATCTGAACAGTGGAATTCTCAGCTCTGAAGTTCTGCAGTGAGACCTGCAGAAGAGATGGTCTCTGAAATAAGGCGCTTCAGGCAGCCTGGAAGCTTCTTGTACATACTGTGGTAGGGTGTGGATCAGACCCAGCACATGCTGGATGTAGTGGATTTGAGCCACCTCTCAGTGAAGTTCCCTCAATGTAGGTGTAGCCCCCTTGAAACCTACAAGTTGGGCCCAGAGCACACCAATTAGTTGAAGATACTTATTTCCAGTTAATCAGTGCAAAAACAATACAGTAGGTAAAAGCAAACATAGAATAAATGGCTAAACATGAAGATGAGCTTTAAAATTTTATCTGTATTCCGAAGCCCAAAATTCTTTTTTGCTGCATTGCAGATCTCTCTCTATGCACGTTCTCTATATCTCCCTCAAGCTAACAAGAGCAAAAGTGGTTTCCCAGCAACCAGAGTTAAAAACAGCTTTTCTTCTGTTTCTTTTCCTACACAGGATTTATTCTATTAATTAGGTTACTTCCAGTTAACCCGCATAATCTTATAAGGGTCTCTGTAATACCACAGCTATTGGGGAAAGTCTGTAAGGCCCAAATCTGCCATAGAGGTACAATAAAATTAGTTCTTGTAAGTTACTCTATGTTGCTATTTTTATTGTATTGTTTTTTAGGAGGGTAGGGTAGAGGCAGGAGAGTAACATGACTAGAAAAAATTAAAATCTCTCCTTTGGTGTTGTCATGTTTTTTTAAGTTAGGTTTTGGCATAACAGAGCAGCCCCCTGGACTGAATGAGTGCACTTACCCCTGCCCAAAGGGAGGGGAAATGCAAATGGCTGACAGGTTGCGTTAGAAGGGAATGACACTGGTTTGGGACGGGAAAGATGGAAAGGCAGTGTGTCAGCAGAAAGATTGTTGGATGATAATAGAATAAGTAAAACTCGTGGCTTGAAGCCAGTGCCTTTCTTTGATGCTTAAGAGAACTTTAAGTGTAAATCTCTGTGGAAATAACTAATGCATGCTTATATCCAGTACTGGAAAAGCCTGCAGAAAACAGGATACAGAAAAGTTAATTTTTCTAGCTTTCAGCATATAAAGGAGCAGTGATATACCTGCTCTGAAGTTGTAAGCCTGGGAGCTGGTGCTGAAAAGCAAAACATCTGCAGTTAATAAAATCTATATATTTTTTATAGACATAAGTAACCTGTATAGTTCAATACCATGTGTGGTGCCAAGTCCAAGTTAATTGAAATCAGTGCAGAGGCAAGTATTTCTATGGAGAATGGTAACGTTGACAGGAATATTAGGGATTTCTTTTCATAACAGTTTTAGATGTTTCAGAAACTCTCAGACTAAAGTAGAATCTTTTCATAGTGTAAGTCATTTCAAAGGCATCTACATTATGGCTTCTTGCATATCCTTCCTTTAATGTATGTAATGCTGCCCACACTTAACAAACAGAACACTGCTTTGATGCAGCAGATAATCCTGTGTTCCTTCCATTTGACGAATACTGGGGAAGCATAAATTCATTTCAATTTAAATGTTGATTTCGCATTTTCATGGGCAGTTAGGCTGGTGGAGCTAATGCAGAATAACAATATTTAGAAGTTTTATATATAGCTTCCATTAAATGATCAGAAAATACTTTGTGCATATTGCTACAATCTCTACATACTTGTGACCGCTGTCATAGAGGATTTAAGTGTCTGACCTCAAGCCATGCAAGTGAAGAGCTGCAAAGGATCTTCTAAGAGTTACTGTGTAAAGAACAAAATGATAGATGAGTTTCTGTGTCGTTAAATGTAAAGCGGCATATATGGGAATAAACAATACAAGCTTTACATAGGTAATTATGAGCTCTGTGGTGATACTTCTCAAGTAGAATGACAGTTTGGGGTTATAATGCTAGTTCTAAGAAAGCATCAGCTCTGTATTTTACAACGGCTAAAAAAAGAGTCAAACATTAAGAGGATAGAGAGAACACGATGATGCCACTGTGAAGGTCTGTGGGTTCCTCTCTGTGGACTTCGATGTGCCTTTTTGGTACTGTCATCTCTATAGGAATGTTTTAGTACTGGAAAGGTTCAAAGAGTGACAGAGAGGGCACGCAATCTTGAATAGCATGGAGATGATTGTCGCAATTGGATTCATTTTCTCCTCGACTTGAAGAACTAAGGGTCATCTAGTGAAGCCACTGGCAGCCATGAAACAAAGAAGAGGAGGTGGTTCTTCATGCAGAGTGTCCACTGATCTGTGAAACTTCTCAGCGAAAGATGTGTTGGGGGCAAGAATTCTAATGGGTTGAAAGGAAGAGTGGCTCAGCACTTAAAAGGGTAGTTACTAAATAAGCAAATTGCAACAGACTCAGGAAATCCCCTGCACTAAAAGTGGTTAGAGGTTAGGACAAATTAGGGAGAACCATTGTGTTTGCTTGCCCTGATCTTATTGTTTCCTAGGCAACTGCCTGTGACCACTGCTGGAGACTGAATACTAGTTAGATGGACTTGAGGTCTGAGTCAGTACAGCCATACTTGTATTTGGGTAGCAGCAATCACCAGCATGTGCCTGAGGCTTCCCGTTTTTTTGTTTCAGGTACTGTATCTACCTGAAGGTCTGAGTTTTTATCATTTACAATGAATTAACTCTTCTTTTTAAGGCTCTGACAAATGGACACATCAAGAAAGGAGGCTGTTCAAAGAGGCATTGTCTACCTACAGCAAAGATTTCATATATGTACAGAAAATGGTAAGGTTATTTCTGTTCTGTCAATTGTTGGCGTTTTTTTCCCCTTTTGCTGTACTCTTTTCCTCTTCATTTTCCCCTCCAGTCCCAGACCAGCTTATTGCAGGCACAGAGCCAGCAGCGGTTACGAGAATGCCTATAGGAGTGATTTATTCATTGGGTGTACCTATGCACTAGGTACCAGTAAAAATAGTTATAAATAAATAAAAACTGTTCCTCTTGTTAATACATGTAAAAGTTTCCACACATGGAATCAAAATCATGGTGTTCTATGTGTGGGATAAGTATGGTTCTCCATTATCATCTTGGTGTTCTCTGGCAGTTTGTTACAAGGTGCCTGAGTTACTGGCATTGAGCCTGATGCCAGAAAGGGTTGAAACCTGTTAATAAAGAGAGAACATGTTTGGGCTTAACTTTCATGTTCTGCCACAAAGCAGAAAAGACAAGGTGTATACATCTCAGGGCACAATACCCTACTTGTTAGCTCAAATGCTGAAAACATGTGGGTTTATGCAAATCAAGTCTTAATTCCTAGATTTCTCAGTTGTATTGAGTATATTCTGAGTCATTTTCTGGCTGGAGTCTAGAGAATCCCAGACAAATCTACTAAGTCTGAAAAAAATCAACACAAATTTGACTGAAAAAAAAAAAAACCTAAAAACTCCTATTCTACAAGCCATTCCTGTTGTCATCAAACTTTTTTTTTTCTCCATTTGAATGTTTGAGTAATAAAGCCTCCCTCTTGGAATATATTAAAATTGTGTTGAATGAAAGTTTAAAATTGAGCTTGGACTATTTCTGTAATTACTTAACTACAGGTTAAGTCTAAGACAGTTGCACAGTGTGTGGAATACTACTATACCTGGAAGAAAATCTGGCATTTGGGACGGAAACACAGAACACGTTTAGAGAAAAAAAGAGATGAATGCCTGGTAAGTCTAAAAGAATATAAGATAGTTTAACGCTTGATAATTTTTGTTTGTCCTGTTTTGAGGAGGAGGTTGAACTAGGTGACATAGGTATCTTCCAACTGAAATTATTCTGTAACACTGAATTATGTTCTGTATGAATATTGTGTGACATCAGCTACACCAAGATTTGTGTTCCTGGACTGTAACAAGATTAAAGTGCATTATCTAACTATAGTCCAGCAGGTAAACCTCTGTAAATCATGCCTGTGCCCATGTGTGCTCCAAAAGGCTGCTCTAACATTCTAGTACAAATACCCCTTGAGATGTGTCAGTTTGTGAGTTGGGGTTTTTTTGTTTAGTAAGTAACTTGGCTACAATTACAGCAAACGTTGCCTTTCTAATGGCAAGAGGAGAGCACTGCACTATGGCATCTGTAGATGCTTGGAGCCAGAGCTCCGTAACACAGATGAAGGGTGTTTTGAGCACTGCAGAGAAGCTTCATGTGCTGTAGCTTATCCAGTTAGTGGTGGCAGTTCCAACAAGACCAGAAGTTCTTTCAGGATGGGAAGAAATACTGAAACTGGAAAGCAGACTTGACTAAACAACATACTGCTCACACATGTGTATGTCCTACTATCCAGTGCTGTCTGTCTTTGACCATATTTCTCATATTTCTTAAATGCACTGTCTATTTTAGACAAGTGGAGAAGAGGAAGTGTTAGAGGAAGATGAAGAGATCGAAGAAGACAGAAAGGAAGAAAGGGAAATGCAGAAGTCTCCTGACCCACCGCCTATCCCTCTTGTTGGACCTATAGATCTGCCTACTCTTCAGGGTCTTCCACTTTCTTCGTCCTCCTTCATCTGTGAAATGCCAAACTGTGGTGCTGTAAGTGTGTTTGGTATATTTAAGGGGGACAGGTGATGGTGTATCTAAACTAGCAAATTGTGATTTTCGAGATCATGGATTTAGACTGTTCCTAGCCAGTGACATGTACTGAATATCTCCGTATTACAAAGATACTACAAATACTTTGACTGCTTTTAATTCTTGACTTTTAATTCCCACCCCACAAAGTACAAGCACTTTGATCTGTACAGAAAATTGAATCCTGAGATGATGCATCAGTTAGAATTACGATACGGTAACAGCTCCGATTATGTTACGCAACTATAATAATAGGGTAGCTCACTGCTTTGTTTTATTATGACTAAGTTTCTTTAACCCTAGTGGGATATTGCTGAAAACAAGCACCAAGGAGACCGAACAGATTGTGCCTATTAGATGTGTACAGTTGTTCTGTTGTGATACGCATTCAGGTGTCCTGTTCCAGTGTTTTCTTGTGATTTCTTGGGTTTCATTTTTTCATTGTTGGGGTTTTTTTTTCCCTTCCCTCCACCCTACTCCCTGTCAGGTGTTCAGTTCCCGACAAGCGCTAAATGGCCACGCTCGCATTCATGGAGGTACGACTCAGGTGACGAAAACACGATGCACCATTCCAGGCACTAAGCAGAAATCTGGTACTCAGAGCGGATACTGCTCCATCAAGAGTTCACCTGCCCACAGCACAACAAGCGGTGAGACCGACCCAACAACAATTTTTCCTTGCAAGGAGTGTGGCAAGTAAGTGAATATGACTGTCTGCAGTATTGCATCACATTTGCCTGTTTAGATTTCACGTCAATAGTGCTGTGAACAAAAAAAAAAGTTTTCCCCCTGGATGACATGTCCTCTTACAAAACTATCAGAGATGGGTTTGCATGACATTTTGGATATAATACTCTTGCAGTATTTACTCCTATTATCCTGAATCCATTTATCTGCTAGAATTCCTACATCTGACAGTCCAGCTTCCTGCTTCATCATAGACTGGGATGTGACAGTAGGCAACTTTTTCTGTGTTTCTGTGCTTTGTCGATCCTCAGTGTGGTGTTCCTTCACTTTCTCCCTGTTGTGCAAGAGTATTGTGAAACTGATACAGGGAGAATTAGGATGTGCATAGATACTGAAGCAAGCGTGGGAGCTACAAACTACCTCTGGCAGAGTCAGAATAGGCCATTTTGATACCATCAGGATGTATAAATCTGGTAGTCTGTCCCTGAAATTCGCACCATGGCATTGCAGACTTCACTGACTTCTATTTCAGGACAAGGAAGCAAATGTACTGATAGGTTGTTGAGTCTTTTTTGGCTCACTTCATCAAAAGCAATGCATTTTTATCTGATTTTTTTCTTTCCTTTAAAATTTAGGGTGTTTTTCAAAATCAAAAGCCGCAATGCTCATATGAAGACTCACAGACAACAAGAAGAACAGCAAAGGCAGAAGGCTCAGAAAGCTGCTGTGGCAGCAGAAATGGCCGCCACTATTGCAAGAACTACTGGGCCAGCTGGGCATAGTTTGATCCCCCTGGATCACATGGGTTTGGTTAAACATGTTGAAAATGTTGGTGACATTGACGACAATGTTCCAGATCTGGGTGATGTCATGGAAGAGAACGAAGTCATGGATGCTGATCTTTTATTGGATGATGAAGATCCAGATCTACTGCAGGATGATGCTGAGTTGTAAATAAAGTTGTTTGATAGACAGCTACTGAGCACACCCTGAATGGATCAATCAGGAAACCTGGACTGCTTGTTTATTCCCCACTGATTGTAAACTACCTGTTGAAAATGATAACTCTTTTATCCAGGTCTAGAAAAGAAAAATCTGCTTTTTTTCCTTTTTTTTTTTTTTTTTTTTTTTATTAATTTGTGTTTTGGGGAAAGAAATAAATAATTGGTACAAATATTCTTATAAGGTGTTTTTATCTGAGCTCTTTTTGCTGATAACTTCCAAGGCCACTAATTACAGAAGTTTGTGATTCTGCTATCAGTTCCCTCCAGATGGTCCTGGTAGAATCCTTAGTCTTTAACTATTCCAAGTTTAATTTTACCCCAGTTGCAAGAATAAACTTCACACACTTCTGATGAAACTTTTTTTTTTGCCTATATTGGATCATTTCCAGCATCTTTTAGAGCGTAAATGTCATCTCTCTTAAAAATATGATTACATTCTTTGTCTTTGTGCTGTCATTCTAAGGGAGATGGAGGGGAAAAAATCTGATTTAACTGTGATAGTTACAGGAGTGACTGCATCATCTGTAATAATGCAGTACATTTTCAGTTCTGTCTTGTTTACACAGGACAATTTAGACCTTCCATTTTAGCAAGGTTTTGGTCTTCTGGTTTTAAAATGCCCTAATTCAAGGATTGAAGAAAGAAAATGATTGTACTTTGGTTCACATCATCTGATGGGAACACTGAATCAGGAACACTGCCTTGGTAATCAGATTGCACTGGAATTACTATGCTGTGACAATAAATCACACTGTGGAATAGCCATCTCTGTGATTTTAGGGGAGTCTGTGTTTGAGCAACGCAGGGTTCTTGCCTGTGGAAGAGAGACTGATGGAGTATATGCCTTCAGCATGTACTAATTATTACTTCCAGGTATAATGTTATTCTTGTGACACTTTCAATCCTCATTACGTCAAATTCAAATGTTGTTTCTTCAGTAAAACATACTGCAAAGGTGAGTTGATGTTGTTTAATTACTGTTTCTCCTCCCTTAGGTTCAGATCTACATGCTGGATGTCTGACAGCATTTGTATAAGTTTAGATTTGGTACTCTGAGTAAATAGGATATTAAATGAATTGGACCTTGCAGAGTAAAAGAATTAAGGAAGAATTGGAGTTAGGTTGAGTGGACCTTTAATTACAGAGTATGAATGCTGGTTGCTGTAGAGCTTTCACAGGTAGCAGCACTGATTTTCTTGTGAATTTTGCACAGTAGAGGAGTATAACACTTTATAAAGTATTTTGTAAGACTGATTTCAGATCTTCCAGGTTTCAGGGTTGTTTGGAGTTTTTTTATGGATTGGGTTTTGTTTTATTGGGGTTTTTTTGCCACATTCCTAATACCTTTAGCAGAATCTGAATGATGGTAGGTCTTATTTTCTACTGTCTTTCTTCCTTGTTTAACTATGCAAAGTGAGGGCAAATTATGGCACTTCTACAGGAGTACCAGACCATGCAAGTTCAAGAATAGACAGAGAGAGCTCTCTCTCACTGACAGAGAGAGCTGCCTTCTCTGTCAGAGCCAAATATGTGCAGCCAAATGACCTCAAGTTTCTACTTAAGGTCAAATGCTCTGAGAGTAAAGAATAACCCTTTAGGAGAATGGAAATAACTTCTCAGTTTCTGGTTAGTGAAGTTACTGCGTATGTGGTTGGTTTAGTGTTTTTGGGGTTGTTCCAGAGGTTCTTTCAGTTGGTTTTGACCAGTGGGTGAAATTTCACTCCCTCTGCCACATAAGGGATGATGTTCTCAGTTCCTGTACCCTTGAGTTTCAGATCAGGCAGCTTTTCTTTCTTTGTTGACCTGCCAGTCAGGCACTCCCCAGCAGTTTGTGCTGTGACGTGTTACTTCTACAGGGGCCAAATGCAACCCCCGGCTCAGCACACTGGGTGACAGCTGTGTGCCAACAGCCACAAAAAACCTCATAGCTTGTGCAAGTCTTCACAGTTTGCAAAGTGGAGGCTTTTGTGAGGGGCAACATGTTGGCTTTTAGGAGCCTGTGTTACAAATAGCCCAGCAGAATCTCCTCTCCCTTTCCCAAACTTGTTTCATTTTGAACTTCTATGGATCTTTCTCGGAAAGGCTGCTACACTGGGAAATGGGTGTGTTTTTAGGTTCTCTGGTGGTTAATGGTGGGGAAAAAAACCTCTGTGTTTAAGCAAAATGATCTTTGAAGTCAGAATTCTGCTTGAAGAACAAAGTGAAATACTTTAGAAACTTGTGGGCTTGATTCTGAAGGACAGCTCTGTATTAAAGTATCAACAGTGGAACAATTGGACAGGATCTGTGCTAAACTTAGTATATATAAATACATATATACACGCATATATATGCCTGGTTCTGTAACATTAATCAGATGCTGTACAGCCAAGAAGATAATAGAACAATGATAACCAAAGAAGTTATTCATAAAGGAAAAAAAAAGTACATTTCTGAAGCAGTACATGGTTTAGGCCTCAAACATTGACTTCATTATTAAGTGTTGGATTGGCTGATGTTAAACAGATGCTGTCTGCCTATTTGTATGAGTTGGACATAGTTTTATTTCAGAAAACTTGTTTTCCTGATGATGGTTGCTGATGGAAGACTGTTCAATATTGGACCTAGTCCTCTTTGATAAAACCTGTACATACAGAAAACATATTTTATGAGAAAAATCTTATTTTCAATATTTAACTGTTATTTTATTAGAAGATGGTTGTGTAAATATTTTAGGCGCTTTAGTGTAAAAAGCGAACTGTAATTTTAGGTGGCAGAGGAAGTAACAAAATAAAAAAATATACATTTGATATAGCTTGTGATCTATGCTGGTTTCAGGTTCCTGCTGGTGGCATTTGATGTGCACAGAGCTTTAATTTCAGGTTGCCACCTATCTGGTTGTGTGTATTTAAGGATGGTTTAGCAGAGTGAATTAGTACTTGTTTATTTCCCGCCCACCCGCTTTAAATATTTGGTACCGATCAGAAACTGCGTTATATCATGAACAGAAAGGCTTTGATGTGCCGTTTTCAGTCATTTTTATACCTAGGTAAAATACAGTCGGCCCGGTTTTGCTTCAAT
>VXBX01000635.1:151844-167024 GCA_013400415.1 Scytalopus superciliaris | reverse complement strand
AAAATAGGAGTTTTGCACTGCCGATGGTTCCTGCTGATTTTGACTTCTAAAGAGTGATTGCTGTCCCTTAATTTGAGAAAATCCGGTGTTGGGTGTGCATTTTCTGAAGCCCTACATTCACTGGTGTGCATGCACTGTACGCTGGACTTGCTAACCTTGCAGGCATCTCTCTCCCCTGAGTGCTTCAGAGTCCCTCGGCCACACAAAATTAAGGCTGTTTTGCACTAGGGGAGCTGTAATTCTGTTTTGTGTAAGGTCTGGGTTCACTCAGAAAGTTACGTTGTGTTACGTTGCAGACTTTGAGTGTCTTTTCCACCTTCTATGATGGTCATTGGCAAGAGCACAGCAAGTGTATTTAAATCCACTGTTAAAGTGCACTTTCCTGCCCACTGAACACCATCTTTACTACCTGAGGTATTCAGTGTATCATTCCGTCAAAATTTGCACAGAGCACATTTAATTTTATTTTGCAAAAGCTTTTGACTTGATGCATACCTGCATAATTAGCACAAAGGGAGATGGCATGTGGTGGGAATAACATGCACAATCATAGAATATTGGGATGTAGTTGGTTTGGATGCATCATGGTTTGTTTGATTCATCTTTATTGCATGAAGACTGAAATTTTTGTATCCAAAACCACATAGCACAATATGCTATCAGTGCACGTATCTCTGTATGTAAATAATAAATGTGTATTACGAGGTCAAGAAATGAGCAGTTAAAAAATACATAGCAGAGGCTGCATGCACACACACACACACACATACACAAACCAAACCCCAAAACAGATAAAGAATTTAGTTGCAATTAGAGTCAGTAGTCTTACATTTGTCATCTGAGGTCAGATTCTGTGCCGTGTTTTTGCACACTTTTTAAACTCTGCACTGAGTACAATCTCTTATGCTCATAGGCCTCTCTGCTCCCTGAAGTGATGTCAGGTGATGGTTATTGTACTTTATGTTGGTGTTGAATTGAAGCAAGGCACTATTCTGACTTCAGACATAGAGAATTGAGGTGCAAGTATTAACATTTTATCATAGAATGGCCTGGGTTGGAAGGGACCTCAAAGCTCCAACTCCCTGCCGTGCACAGGGACAACCTGCTGGACCACATTGCTCCAAGCCCCATCCAACCTGGCCTTGAGCACTTCAGGGATGGGGCATCCACAGCTTCTCTTGGCATCTTGTTCCAGTGCCTCACCACCCTCACAGAAAAGAAATTTTGTCTGGTTTACACCTGTCCTCTTTCAGTTTGAAGCCGTTCCCCCTTGTCCTGTGAGTACAGGCTCTTGTAAATAGTCCCTCTATATTATTAGATGTCATTAGAAAATTATCAGGTGTATTTCAGTAGTTTTAGGTATTAAGGCTCAGTTAATTCGCAACATAAACTTTGAAACATTCTGAATACCAGCTACAGTGGCAAATATTCAGTGCTTTTAAAGTTGTTTATTGTGTCATGCATTTAATGAATATAACACTGGTGCCTCTCTGTGAACATCTAGATATGAAAGGGTTACCCAAAGGGACACATTCTACAACAGTCAGCTTTGTAAAAAGGAAACTCTTCTGCCTCTTCCTGCAGTCATTTTCCTTATTGGAAGTGGAATTTGTAGGCTAAGTAGCAATTGAGGCAGAATTACTTCAGAAAACAGCTTCATTCACTGCTAATGTATAATGAATGTATAATGCATATTGGAAAAGGTATGGGGACCTAGTAGCATCGTATTGTCAGTTATGCATATCCATATCCATGAGCAGGTACTGTAAGATTACCCAGAAAAGTGTAAATTCTGGCTGTTTTCTGATATTTTGATTAGACAGTCACCTATATAACTCCTGGGTGGGGTATCTGTCTTCTCTCTTAAAGCTATGCCTCTAGCACCTGTTAGGAAAGAGTATCAAGGAGCAGGATAAGAAGATAATTTGGCTTAAGCATTCTGCTGCAGCCCTGAGGTCCTGTTAGGCAAGTGAAAGTCCTTTCCCCCTCTCCCCCTCAGGTAGTCTGTAGCTGTGTCAGGTTGAGAATTAGTGGAAGAAAGCTAGAAGCCACATAATGTTCAAAGGGGAACAGTTATTCTAGTATGAAAGATAGTGATGTTACGTCTTGATTAACAACCATATTCCCTTTCTAACAGAAAAAATCACTTAAATAAAACTTGTTAACTTGTGAGAAGGATTTCTATTTAAATATTCTCTTCAAAAGAAGAAATGTTGAAAATCACAAGACTTTTTTTCTGAAAAATGGGAAATTTCCCATTGAATTTTTGCATTTATAGGATACCGTTTTCAGTTGCTTTTACTAAGTCCTACTTAGGCGTGTCACTTGACAAAATTAGTATACATTGTACTATGAAAGTAAAACTGAAGAGAAAATGTTATCATATACAGAAATGGCATCTGATGCCATATAAAATACATTTTCCTATTGAAAATATGCCTTGTGATTGCTATCCAGATGCCTCATTAGTAAGTGCATACTTGTTATTGTGCCTTTAACGTGTTCCTTTTTTAGTGCTACTGTATACTGAAATACATTTCCATGTTCCTGTTTTCCTGTGTTTTCCAATGGAGCAAACATCATACTTTGCCAGAGCAGTGCCTAGGAATGTGCTGTGCTTTGGTGTGCAAAAAAAGTGATCTTTAATAAACCTGTATTAACTGGCTACTTTCTGGGTTGGGGGAAAAAACACACAACATAACCTATTTGTTTTGTACAGGGATCAACTTTGCCTCTCAATTATGCAAGCAGAATTATGCAGAAGCAATATTTTCTGCCGTAAGTATGAAGGATCCTTCTTCTTTCACTGCTCCTCCATAGTCCCTCAAAAAAAAAGTAACTCCAACTTTAATAACTTATTTTATGCTTTCCCCATTGTATTTCTAGAAGCTCCAACTTGATGGGAGCGCAGCTGGCTGGAACCCATGTTGACACACAGAAGCCTAAGACTAATCCTTTGGTAAGTGTTTTGTAGCACGGTGTTTTGTATATTGTCTTAGTAATGAAGAGAACATACAAAAAAACCTGAATTCCTTTCTTGCAGCTTTTTAAAGTTCTGTTTTAACGATATAAAATTCGTCATAGAGAAAAATAATTTAGGTTACTGGCATTTGAGATCTTTTGGGTATTTTTGGGCAAGATTCTTTAGTTTGTAGTTGCCTCTTAGTCACTTTCTGCTTTCTGTATGCAGCTGTAACTCTATGAAATACCATCTTTTTGGCCACACTCAGTTCACTGCCTGTTGCAGATAAGCAGCCTTTTTGACTAGGGCTTCAGAAACATCTGACAGGCAGCATTAGATCTACAATGCTGGCCCAGCCTTCCTGCCCGGTCTGGTACATGCTGGATTTACTGTGCTAAACTGCCTAGGAGTAAACCTGTGGGAAAATCCATACTTCTAGACACATCAGGGCTCTACAAATGATCAGTGAGCCCAGGCCCTCAGGGTTTGAAGCTCTAACTGAAAATCATAAACTTGTATTTGCACAAACATAATGGATAATACACCTTGGGAAGCCTGCTGTGTTTAAAGGAGTCTTATAACAAACTTAGTAAAGTGAGAGTTGTGGTTGTTGTCCGTAATGTTCTAGTTCCTGTCCATACCCAAGCAAGCTCTTAAGTAGTTGGTTATTCTCTCACTGCTATTTAAAGTAAAACTATTACTCCTCCATGCTTGCTTTAACAATGAGTTTCATTCTTGCCTTTAATAGTGTTGTCCTCCTTATATTTGTCTGGCATTCCTTTTTGGATGAAGAAATTTTATCTGAATGTTCAGAAGTTAGCTATCTCTTCATATTTTACCTTCCCTGATAAGAGTGAGACCTGTCAATCAAGGTAATACAGTCAGCCTCTGTTAGATAAACTAAAATAAGCAGCTGAAGAGGTTGTGGGATGTTTTTCCTCTTTTACAAATGGGGCACACAGGTTAAGACAATAGGCAGTGCGAGTATTAATTAAGGAGAACATGGAGTGGTAACTCTTATCCTTTCTTTAAAACTGCAGGTATCTATTTCAGATGAGCCAGAAACACTGTACAAGAGATTGTCCATTTTAGTTAAAGGTCACGATAAAGCTGTGTTGGACAGCTATGAATATTTTGCAGTGCTTGCAGCTAAAGAACTTGGCATCTCTGTTGAAAAAGTGTAAGTAACTGATCTGTAGACTGATGTGGTGTCAGGTGCTTCTTACGTTATCTACTGTAATTCAGGTTCTGTGCTTAGAAGTATTATTTTTTTTCTTTTTAAGAAATGGATGTAATCTGACAGTTTTTTCTCAGATTATAAATCTGACACTTCTTAGATGGCAGTACAGTGGTAAGAAAGCAGTTCTTCACTCAGCCCTGCCATAGTGGACTACATGAAGCATATTGACAGTACTCAAAGTACAGCTGTCAATGTTGTAGCTTCCCTGAGCTAATGCTGGCTAATACCTGAGTGTTAACCATGCCCATGTGAGTTATAATAACAGTGTACCAGTGTTTCATATTTCCTTGTAGATCTTCTAAATGTCAAATAGAACAGGGCTTCCAGCATAATCTTTGAGATAAACTTGCTTTACCATTCTTTATATAATATGAAATTTTCTTTTTCTCGGTTCAGAGATAAACCTCCGAAGACGGTGGAACGATTTACACTTCTCAAATCTGTACATATTTACAAGAAACACAGAGTTCAGTATGAAATGAGAACACATTACATGTGTTTGGAGGTAAGAAAGAAGGAAAAAAATTGTTCTAGGTGCACAGTTCAAAGATGTTACTAGGTGTGAGTTCAAGAGTGAAAACAAATTTCCTGTTGAATTGGGTTGGGGAGTAGAGTGTAGTGGAACATTGGAAAGCAGCTGATCTAGGTACATAAAATGTAATACAAGTTATTCTGAATGCACTGCCTGTGTAAGTTTTGGACTAAAAGGCTGGTTTTAACCATCATCTTAACAGCTGAAAGAATGACCAAAAGAATGAGGTAGAATTGAGGGTTATCTTTGTGTGGGTTATGCTCGTTTTGCAAAAATCTGTTGGAAGGGAAGAAGATGCAGCTAAATCATTGTTGTTGCCAGTTGCTAAGGGTTCTGTTCCCTGTGAGTTTGATGATTTTGAACAGACATACTTCTGCCTTATGCAGCATCATGTGGCAAAGTAAAACTGCATGGAGGAAATACAAGAAAGGAAGCATAGACAAACCACAGGCTCTGTGGCTGATGACACAGACATCTGTATGGTTTAGAATGCAGCTGTGGTTGACTTTCTTAGAAGAAAGGTTTACTGCCAGCATTTTATGGCTCCTGGGTGTCTTACTGTATATAAGCACAGTGCTTAGGAAAATGTGACTTTAAGTCCCCAGACACCAGTGCAGTACAAGTGGCTGCCCGCAGACCATAAGCACTATTTTTGCCTTCCAGGAAAAACCAAAACACCACTAATTCAGTGGAACCAGGAGAAACTGAAAAATCAGTAACTCAGTGGAACTCTGGAGTTGCAGGATTTATAATAGGCTTGAACTTTCAGAGTGTGCAAAAGTTGGTAACTCTTGCATAACCTGTAATTAATTTCATCTGATACCTGCAGTGTTGAGATCCACCACTTCCATCATAATCAGTGCTTGTGATCCCAGGCAGCATGTGCAGTTCTGTGGAGTGAAGTAACTATTTTATACTTGCATGAGAGTTGAGTACAGGTCAACTACCTCTGCTCAATATTATGGAAACTGCTTTTCCTGTAAGATTGTTTGGTCCCATAGCAGAAGCTAAAAACAAGCTAGAGCAAACTTTTGATTTTTTTTTCTGTTTGAATTATTAGTAATAGTAGTCAATTAAAAAAAAAAACATTACTTTTGTTTTAGTTAAAATACCTAACAAGCAGTACTGCTGCAGTTTACTTGGAGTATGTGCAACGAAACTTACCTGAAGGAGTTGCCATGGAAGTAAAAAAGGTAAGTTTCCACCCAGATTATTAATTTAGTAGTTTACGAGACTTAAGTCGTGATGCAAGTACCAATAACTACTGAAGTCTTTAGAAAGTCAGCAAAGGAAATGGGTGTAGTTTGGAAGGAACATTTTCCCAAAGTATTCCACGGTAAAGAGGTTGTATTGCTTGGAAGTGCCACTAGATGGCACTAAATTTTTTATCTGGGTCATATCTCAAACCAGCGTAAATGAAGCAAAGGGGTTAGATGTTAGCTGGTTCTTGTAATAAATGGTTGGTTTGCTTTTCTTTTAGACTAAGATAGAGAAAATACCTGAACACATTAAGAAACCAGTTTGGGATACACTACCTCAAGTAGAAGAAACTGAAGTCAAGTCATGAACACACCAGGTACTTGACTCTGTTAGTATTGGAATTCATTGCTCCTAATTAACCTAATTTACTGAGACAGTCCACTGTTAAATAAAAGTTCTCTTATAAAGAAATTTTATAAACTCTTGTTTTTTCAAGTTATTCTTGCTTATAACTCCAGTACATGTAGACTGAACAGCTATAAGGTGAAGAGGTTTGACTGTACTCTGGTCATTTGTAAGTTGTAGAAAGTGTGTATATATAAATATATATAAATTCATCATCTCCTTTTGATACTAGATGACTTCTTAATTCTGAAATGCTTGCAAATCTGCTTCACATTTGTGTGATGTTTAATATTATGGATGCCAGATTGTTGCCCAGCTACAAATCGGATAAACTAGTTTATTGGATAAACTATTTCCATTTTTTACTTCTTTTCCCATTCTCTTAGCACATGTTTCTCCAGTTTTGCTTTCTACCACCTTTCTTAGCAAGTGCCAACAGCAACACTCTAACCATTCCTTTAGGTCTTGTTTCAACTCATCTTCCTACCTGCTGACCTTCTCCTCTCATTCTCAGTCAGAAAATTTTTAGCTGCATTTTAGAGGAAGTTAATAAAACACCATGCTTCATACCATTTATAGACATCAGTATCTGAGCATGCTCTGTTGTGTTCTTATGAGTCAGACATCCAAAGCTTAAATGATTCCTGTCTGAAGTGCCCACTTTTGCATCCCTTTAGCAAAACTGCTAGGATCACCAATTCCATGCCCTGAAGCCAAGGCAACATATGCCACATAGGATGTTCTGTGCATCACAGCAAAGCATCCCTACCTTCCTAGACCTCCCATTTGAATATGAAAGAGTCAAACCACTGTCAGTATTGCTGTATGTGTAAATCAGCACTTCTGTCTTAAGGAGAGAGGCAGTAGTTTTTCAGACACTGAAGTGAACTAAATCCTTAGGATCAATTCTTTATCACTGCTTTTTTTTGTGAAGGAAAGATGGATGAAAATACTTGGCAGCATGCAGAAGTAAAATTTGACTGCCAGTATCCAGTGGTGTGCAGTCTTGCCCTATAGTCAGGACACAGAGTCTTAGTACTGCTGCTCTCACCCCTGGCTGATACTGCATTAGCCTCATCTAGTAAAGAAGTTTAACCCAAGTGAGTCATACAGAGATTTTTAGATGTTTGGTTAAGCTACTGTCCTGTCTTTCTAGACGGAGTTTTACTGTATATGAACTTAAGCAACAATAAACCTACAACCTAATTACCTTTGCTTTCTCTCCCCCTGTAATCTGTGTGTGGCATTCAAGGACAGACACCTCTAGTCTGAAATCCAGTTGGGTTCTTCTATCCCTTTGTTCTCAACTGTGTTCAGTTCTAGCCTGCTGGTATACTCTCACTGAGCACTTTGGAACACCTTCAGTAGAAAAGAACTGAAAGTACTCAAGAATACAGGCAGACCAATAAGCAAATATTTGATTAAGTTTTCCCTAATTTAAAGGCAGACAACCCAAACTATTTGCAATAACAAGAGGAAAATGGCATGTTTCTGAGTACAGTTCCTCACTATTAGAAGACTGCTTTATCACCATACTCAAGCTTGTATGGGTAGATGTCTGACATCTGCTAGTATGAGAAAATGCTTTCCCAAGGATCATAGAAAATAGATGCCATGTAAATCTGTTACAGAAACCCACAGATCAGTAGCAAATACTAAGAAAAATATAATGAAAATGGTTGTTAGATATGACAGTGAAACTTCTTCATTTCATCAGTGGTTAGACTCAGTCTGAATAGGAGCTGTGCTAAATACTGGCACTGAAGATAGATTAAGTTTTCAAGTTCATTCAATCTTTAAAATCTTTGGTCACTGCCAGTAAACTGGAGGTGGATTTCCTTCCACAAATACTTTGTGATAACAGGTGCCAGCCTACTTTAGGTGTCAAAAATACAGACCAATATATTACGTAAATCAGAGCATTCGTTTATGTTACTTTTCTTTGAGCCATTTAACCATTTAAAAATTGTCGGGAAAGCTCTGCTGAAAGGCAGTTGTGGCAGAATCCTATTACTTACAGATTAAGGTATTTTAAAAACAGTCTAAATTACTCTGTGTTTCCAAGATACCCAGGGTTCATTTACCATATGTATCTTTCAGTACAAAAGCAATTTGTGAACAGTAGCTTCTGTGTCATTTAGTGTGATGTTTAAAGAAACAGTCTCAATTTATTCTTGGCATTTAATCAAAGTGCTCTAGAGCATGTATTTCTCTTCCTTATACATGCCAGAAGTCATCAGTCATGTCTGGAATGTTACTTCAATTTTAGTTTCTACAGTTAGTCTTAATCATACCACTACCACCACTTAATTGTCATGTTAGCTTTAATCTGACTATACAGAAAGCTCCTTGCTTTAGAAGTCTTTCCTACAAGTTCTGTATTTCATGTGCCAGGAAATTAATTAATATCTGTTATTCCAGGGAGCACTGGAAATACAGCAAATCCAAGGGAAAGTCATTTACACAGGAAGCAGTGACATAAGAAGGTTTTACTCTTTGTGTAATATAAAGCTGTAGTTAAAACTCCTTCAAGTCTGCTATTCTCCCAGATCAAACTGCACTAAAACAGGTGCAGTCTATTGATTTGTCCCTTCAAATTAGAAATTTGGGAATAGAACCTCACATGGTGTTCATGGCTTTTCCTAGCAAGTGCCATTAGGAAATAACACCCTTCATCTAGTTTCCACATTTTTGCAGCCACAGAAGTAGCACAACTGGCTTTTAAAAATGTATTTCCTATCATAACAGCTGGGGAAACTTCTTGCTCCTATTCAAACATTTCATCCTCAAGTTTCCCTCTGACTGTTGTGGTTTTCCAAAGTTCAGGGTTTTTTTTTCCACAAAACCACAGTATTCATCTTTGTCCATTTGTGTGGTGAAAAGTAGAAGTCATTAATAAGCCAAAGTGATAAATCACTGAGGTCCTCAGGGGATCTGTGTGTATGACAGTGTATCAGTGAACCCCCTGCATGCCCGTGTATACTCAGTACCACAACTGACACCGTTGCTGTATGATACAGGAATCGCAGAGCTACTTCATTTACAGAAGGAATATGAAAAAACCCCAACCTTTAATGCGGACAATTTATTTCTTCGGATAGGTACACATGGCTGATGTAACAATCCTCTTCTGTAACACTTATGTATAGTAAGAGGAGAGTATATGGGATTTGGGGTTTTGTGTACCTGTCTCACTATTCAAAGTTTCTAATTCTCTTAACAAAACATGCTTTTCTTTTGAAATGCTGTTTATTGAATTACAAGGAACATGAGTGACAAAAAGTGTGAATTTTCTTCTTTCTACTTAAATAAAATGCCAGTTGATAATATCAAAGAGCATCCAATCAGTGTATCACATTTGCTGAAGCAAGGTCTTTCATACATCAGCCCATTATTACCACACATCTTTCATTCTCTCCTGTTACATAAATATTAACTCATTTTTGCCTTAGTATTAGAATATGGTTCCAGTTCAAAATAAGGGGCTTTTTTTAATATATTAGCCACTGAAAACATTCATAGGGCTTTTCCCCTAAGCCATTAGAGTACAAAAGTTTCACCTTCTGCTTAGAGAAAGTTACATTGTCTACATTATGGAGACACAGTGACATCATGAGTAACACCAAGAAGACTTCAAACGTGTAGCAACATCAGATACCTAGAACTGATTAGAACTACTTTAGCCTGCAGTGGCCATGCTGCTAAGACATTAAAGAGGAGAATTTGCCATCAGAAATCAAATGCAGTGATGAAACTCTCAGACCAAAACAATAATTCTGCATTATACAAGAGAGAACATAAAAAAATATAACACAGATTAGTTCAGTAACTACTAGGAGAAAAAAAATTCTAGTGTTTTAAATAGGATCAATTTTAAAAGGACCGGTTCTTCCCTAGTGTTGGCACCCACCCAAAAGCAGAGAAAATCATGATACAGGTTTCTTTTCACTTTTCTCTAGCATCTCATTAAAGCCTATACCCTTATGTAACCTGTCCCAGTGCAGGTTATCAAGCGTTGGAAAACCTGGCCTTACATTCTCTGTTTTCCACAAACTGGGTGTGGATGTACTGCAGGACTAGTCTGCAAACACTGCAAAGAGTGTATTCATTTTTCTGGGTGCCCGCAGGAGGTTGAGGGATGTGATCCATCCCTTTCTTTCACATTCTGTTTTCCACTTCTGGCATACAAGCTGGCAGTTAAACTCTCTACTGCATTATACATGCTTCTACAGAAATGATTGTGGGTTGGGGTTTTTTTAAGCTAATGTTGCTATAGACAACACATGGATTCAGGCAGCTTTTGTGGTTAGCGTACCCTGGGTCTTTCCGTAATGCTGGGCCCCCGTCCCCCCACAACCGACTAAAACTTTAGAATGTATTATATTTAAGATGTTGCTTTATTCTCCATATTCTGTATTTCTTAAGTGTGTAAGGTTGGTAGTTCTTGGAAGAACATTAAATTAATTGTAGTGGGTTTTACATGGATAATACATTACAGTAACCACAGTGTAAGGAATTACAGCATCAGTAAATGTATCAGCCATTTGTCAAAAGAATTGCAGCTTGATTTTCAATGACATCACTTGAAATACAGCTCACACTAGCAAAAAAAAACACCACAAAACCAGTGGCAAAGCAGTTTCTAAACTTAGTTTCTATCAGCAAAATAAAAGCATTAGGCTAAATCTGGCTATTTGAGAACAGATGCTTAATACAAAAGCCCCCAGCAGTTCTGTTCTTAGCTAAAATCATGTTGCTTAAGAAAAAACAAACAAGTAACCTGAATACATAAGTAAAAAATATTTTCCTGAATAACTTTTTGTTGATCATTAATACTACAGAAGGGGGATAAAGAAGTTATAAAAATCTGTTGCCTTAAATATGGCCATGCTTCAAAGGGTGGTTGTGTTACCCTTCAGAAGATAACAGAATCATTCTTTCACTAAAAAGTCATGCTGCTTCCTGAAAGTCCTGCAGCTGAACTGGCCTGTGGAAATGGCCAGTTCCAGAGGTGCTCACATTCTTGTGCAGAGCTTTCAGTTTGTTCTGTAGCCTGTAAGTAAGAAGAAAGTTTGTGGGGTTTTATGTGATAAAAATTTCGTTTTATATTTTAAGTCAGCAGCTGGTGAACACTATATTTGGTTATGGCTCTGCTTTTTTATTTTCATGGGTATTTATTTTCTTGTTATTCTCTACATTTATGCAACCAGCACATCAAGGACACATCAAGGTACTTGCCTCTGCATAGGTGCCAGCTGTTACCAGGGAAGGAGTGATGAGTGGAAAGAGGTGACAGAGAAGATTAAGCAAGAGTAGTCTGAGATGACAGAAGACATGAAGTCATCTCTTACCCTTCCCATTGCAACAAGACAAGATCTTAAGTCACACATCTTTATTATATATCACAGAAATGCATTTAATAAATAAATCAGCATTCAACTTTATAAGCTATATGCTAAAGTCTATGGTGTAACTTACACTTAAGTAACTTAGGGCAAATTATTAAAGGTTTAGCTCTCCATTTGTGCGTTTGTATAGTTAGAGAGTATGATCAACATATTTATTCCAATTTAAAACATACACTGAAATGAGAAAATGTCATCTCACAAGGAAACAGGCAAAAGCAAAAGTAGAAAAGCAGAGATGAAAAAAAGTATGTAAGTAAGCTGCTGCACATGAAACAAAAGAATGAAGGCAATAAGCTAGGAAGGAGGAATCCATTATGTTCAGATTATCAGAGTTCTCTAAAAGGAAGCAGCTTTTATAACCCATCTGTCTCTGGAATATGTCATGCAGATAAAAGTGCTGGAGATGCACAGGTAGCAGCAAGAGACTTCTGCTGACAGGATTTAATTGTGGCTACTGACAGAATTGGGTCAGCAGAAGAGATTACAAATAATGCGAGCTTTTTTACCTTCCCTTTCTTTCCTATACTATTGCTGAAATCGGAGATGCTGGTGATATATTATCATGTTAGCAACTAGGAGCTCCAGTGTAACTTGCATGATTTCACTTATTCAGAAACACAAGTTCAATTAGCAATTTGGTTTAAAGTTTTCAAGTGGAGAGATCCAAGAAAAGGATTATCATCCAGCATTGGTTAGGTGCTCTCCAGTCCATGGGATACCGGTGTCAGTGCAGCTTTACTGCCACTGCCTCACCACAGGGGGTGAGCTGAGGTGTTAATCTGGGGAGCACATCCCTTAAGACACTTGTGAATGGCACCACGATGTTTTAAGTAGTTTAATCCTAAACACCAAACGCTGCCCAAGTAGGATCCTCCTCACACAGAGTGTGTGGAGGAGTGGGGGGGGAGTTGAGCAGAAAGAAGAAAGCAATCCCTGGAGCATCTTTGGTTTCAAGGATTGAATGGAAGTCAGGATGAAGGAAGAGGGGGTGACAGCCGACATTAAGCTACAGGCCTAAATCTTGTAAACTGCTAGAAAAACTACCCCGCTGTTGTCAAAACAAGTATGAATAAATAGTCACAGAAGCAAGTGCTGGCATTCAGAACATCATAAAAGAATGAGATTAGTGCATTTTTAATTCATAAGACAATACTAAAAAAGCAGACCAAAGCTCCATGAAGTAGTGTGAGATACCATCACAGACAGGATTTGGAAAAAGTGTACAAAAGCCACTTAACTCCAAGGTACAGCCTTACTGCCATGAAGGTCCTGTTATTTCCCCTTTTTGTTTAAACACACAGGAATGCAGACGCCTCCAACCACTCACTGCCTTAGCAGCTGCACCCAGGTTCAGTGCCCAAAGAGCTCCTGAGCTCTCACAGTTCAGTTCTGAACAGACTTCTGCTCTTCCTGCTGTCTCTTGATACCAAACTGTAGAAGCCAATAAAAACCAGTTTTGCAACATACAAATCGACCTCCTTTTTCATACTCCTGACAGAGCTAGGATTGATTTGCTTTCCTTTTAAAGAGCATGGCTGCCAACGCCACGTAAAAAACCTGGTAGTTGGATATTTTTTATTTTAGTCAGTGCTGTTACATAATGTGTTGGCTTTGACAGAACCTGCGAAGGTAATTTCTGCTGCTGGCACAGCTGACTGCCGCTGATGTCTGTGCTGTGGGGTACTTGGTAAAGCAGGCCAGTAGGGTGGTTTGGATTAAGACAATTTCCTCCACACCAGAGGGGTTTATTGAAGGGGCAGACAGTGGGGTTAACAACTCCCAGAGGCTTCAGTGTGACTGAAGCACAGTTTAATGTGCTTATGTGCTTCAGTCAAATCCATGGATACCCTCAAGTCAAGATAGACAAGAAGTCAAGATCATCAAGAAGTTACAATCACCAGCTGCTAAACCATATTCCCCTAAAATGCTCCATGCCTCCATCCTAGTTGGAATTCCATTACTCAGTTCTTGTATTCAGGGAGACAAACTGAAACCTATTGTGTGTGCTTTGCACATAAGGACTCTATTTATAGCCCATCCTTTCTAAAGATCAGAGGAGTTTCTGCTAGATCATACAGAAACATGGGGATATAAGGAATACAAAGAACTTTAAAGTCAAGAATTTAGTTTGAATTTGCTTGACAGAATGTAAGGTGGTTTCTGAAGAACTTTTTATCCCTGTACACACCGAAGTATGTAACTTCACCCTTAAGCAGCAACATGTTAGAAGATCCAGAACTTAGTGTGGTTTCTTTTGGAGCTTTTGATTCTACCTTTTAGCATAAAGCAGTCTGAACTTTAAGGACTTCTGTTGGGTCTCTTCCTCCAGCTTTATTGTAGAGATTTTCCCCAAAAATGTGTAGTTTTGAGCAATGTACTGCCAATTATGGGTCAATTGGGGAAGATTCTGTATTTCAAGTAGTGTCTACCTGAATAGGCCATTTGCAGTGTTCCCCAAGGTATAGGGAGGGTGGGTCAGACTGTACTTAGATCATCACTGCTTCTGAAGCTAGAGACTGGCAGTAACGTTGCATTCATCTGTAATGCTGTGAAAATGAAAACATTTCATCATAGAAATAAAGCTCTCAATTATTCTCTCAGTGATTCACTGACTCATCCTCATTAATGTGTATAACTACCTAAAGGGGGGCTGCCAAGAGGATGCGTCCAGACTCTTGTCGGTGGTGCCAAGCAACAGGATGAGAGACAATGGGCAGAAATTGATGCACAGGGAGAACTGTGGTGACCGAGCACAGAAGGCCCAGAGAGGTTACGGAGTCTCCCTCACTGGAGATACTCAAGAACCACCTGGATGCAATCCTATGCCACGTGCTCTGGGACACCCCTTCTTAAGCAAGGAGGTTGGACCGGATGACCCACTGTGGTCCCTTCCAATCCGGACCATTTGTTTCTGTGGCCATTTCCAGGGCAAACGCCCAAGCCTGTCTAATCACATCCCCAAATGTACATGGGGAAAACACTATGGTAATAACAACAAAAAGCTTGCGGTTTCAAAGAGACACACAGCAGGGTCTTCATCATCTCTCCTGCCCCACCTCACTACATCATCATCACCATCATCATGGCTAGGCTTCGTGAATGAAAATTTGGGAAGGGCTCTCCTCCCGCTTGCTGCACGCACGCTGGTGGCTAAAAAGGCCAATGTGAGATAGGCAAGTCCATTTGCAAAAGGCACAGTGGAAAGTCTCCTAGGGTGGTGTTGGTGAGGCACGTTTTTTTCTGCACTTTTTTCTTCCAGACTGATCCTGCGTGCGCTCTCAAAGGAAGCAGCAGCGTTATAGATGGTGTGCCTCCATGCCTCCCGATTGGAGGCCAGAGTGGACCATTGATGGTGGTCAATATGGCCAAGGCCGAGGTGTTGTTTGAGGGAGTCCTTGTATCTCTTCTTCAGGGCTCCTCTCTTGCGGCAGCC
>VXBX01000635.1:101049-151433 GCA_013400415.1 Scytalopus superciliaris | reverse complement strand
AGCTGGTGCGCAACCTGAGCAAGAAACAGAAGAAGCATCTGCGGGAGTTCGGGGAGGAGCACCCCTTCTATGACAGGTGAGAGCCGGGGCGGGGAAGGAGGGCGGGAGGGAGGAGAGCTGGGCTGCAGGGCTCGCTGCCTGGAATCTCGGAGGGGCACGGCAGGCTGGGCTCTGGGCTCGGATTGTCCCGCAGCCCGTGTGGCACACTCCTCGGTGCAGCCCGCGGAGAGCCCCACTCGGCTCCCCAGGGCTTTCCCGCTGTTCGTGCCGTGCCCCCTCCCGCCCCCCCAGGGGCTGTGAAATGCAGCACGGACTGCAGCCCTGTCCCCCCGGCACAGCTCCCCTCTGCCAGGAGGGCTCCGTGCCCGCTACCCCCATGCAGGCTCCGCGGGAAGAGCCGCCGGGGGCAGGTGCTCTGTCACCTGGCGCTGCTCTAAAGCCTTGGAAGCCGGCGAGGGAAACACTGCTGTGTCGCCAGACTAGCGTGTGCCCTTAGCAGCAGGCACACGGTGTTAAGGTCTGCCCTTTGTGTGTCCCCTGGGACCCGCCCGGCCTGTGTGGCTTGGGATGGAAGGCAGAGCCTTGTCCTGCTGGGAAGAGTGTCCTGTTGTCACCCTATACAGTGACGCTCAGCCCTACTCAAAACTCTGCATCTCTTTGAAGGAGCTGAGGTTTAAACCCAGTTTGTACGGTGACTTGTTTGCAGAGTTGCAGTCCCAACACTGATTAATTAATGCTATTTTTCCTGTAGTTTGTGTCTTTTTCCCACTTCTTAGGTCAGTATTTAGTGCTAGAGGTAGGCTCTTGCTCTGGTTAACTTTGTTACAAACTACGCTCGTAGCTAGATTCTTTTAAATTCGTTTTGACACCTTGTCTTGTGATTAAAGCTGGATTGTATTTCAAAACTTTTATTGAATGGTCGTAGCGTTTGAGCATTTAGGCTTCCTGTACAGAGAGGAGGACCCTTCACAGTAAGTGCCAGTCTGTTTTCTTAGAGAGAAATGTGTGATGCTTTAGTTTTAAGCTTTCTTTTAACTTCTTTAAACTTGTACAGCTCATCAATTCACTCTTCCCCTCATCACTTTCATCCTGTATCATTGACATCACTGACAAAGTAAGATATTTCAGTGCTTTCTTTTCAGGGTTTCTGGAAGAACAGAAGCAACTCAAATATGTGAACTGGTAATGCATTGTTTTTTATTCCTTACTTTCATCTTTGTGTAGTTCACTGAAATTAAAAACTCTGCATTTCATGTTACCAACTTATTCAGCCTGATTAAGTTTTTCCATTTAGAAAACAAGTATTTAGGAGGAAAAAAATGAATGTGATTTTTGTGTGGCTCTGAATTGTTCTCTACAATGTCTTAACTCAAAACTGTAATACCATGAGAGGGCAGAAGCAGCAGGAAATAACAGCAGTTCTTGGGATTTTTGCATATTACTTAGTCACAGTGAAAATTAGATCATGCTTTAAGTTATTTTAATAATGTTAATAAACTTAGTGTTGGATGAGTTAGGAGATGTTTTATTTTCTTTGAATGAAGAAATGTTAATGCTCATTCCTTTTCGTCAGATTGCCAATGCTTTACTTTTCTTTCAGTCAGGATCTGGTAACCTCCTTTATCATCATATTAATTCGAAGTCTTAGTGTGGAAAAATTAATTACTCTGTTTCATTTGTTTCCTCTAACAATTTTGCACATTAATATAGTATTTACTGATTTTTTCCTTTTGGAGCCAAAACGAAGTAAGAAAGGAGTAAATGGTGTTGTGCTTACACTCCTGTTTTACTATAATTTTGGCTATAATCTGGACACTGGTTTGTGCAAGCCCAGGACAGAACTGGCTCTGAGTCTGGCTCGTTTGAAGTGTGGAGCTGTACAGCTGAGTCAAACCTGACCAATGCACTGGGCTGGTTGATTACCATTTGTCAACTGACAGCTATTTCACTTACCTGCTTGAAAGCCAGAAGCACTTCCAGTGTGCTCTGTCTCTTGTATGGGTGCCCTTCGACAGTTTTCAATCTGTGGGTGGTTTTCTTAGAAGAGTCTAGTGCCAGTTCAGTAAATACCTTGTCTATGGAGATCAAATGCCCTCACTTTGTTGAGACTGAAAGAACCAGATTTTGTGATGCTCCAAGTCAAATCAGTGCATAACAAGGCACTTCAGCCTGTCCCCCAAGAAGCTTTCAAAATCTAAATGGAGGTGTCCAGCATAACTACAAAATGGTGGCTTTTGAAAAATTCCATAGCATCTGCATAAGGGTTGCATGGGAGAGGGAAAACATAACAATGGAAGTAGAGGTGAGGGTGTTTGCCTGCTGCCTAATAGTAGACTGTTCCTGTTGTTGCTGTTACACTTGTGTTTTCCTTTCCAGTCCGAGGATTCTGATAAATCAAGTGCAGAAAGCGATTCAGAGACTGAAGTGGAACAGGTCTCTGTATATCATAAGCTCCTGGCTACACTAAAGACCTCACCTGAGTCAGAGAGTGAGGAAGAGGAAGATGAAAGTGAATCAGAAGAAGCTGAGGAAAGTGAGGCAGAAATGGACAGTGAAGGGTCCCAGGAGACTGGAGAAGCAGATGGAGGTGAAGAAGATAAGAATCATGTACCAGAGGAGCAAGAAGGTAGTTTGTCTTTTCCCATGCTTTGGTAAATGTTGTTTGAGTAATGTATGTTTTTAGCCAGGATCCTGGTGTAGACTGGCTTGTTGGCTGGGTGCTCTTCTGCTTTGGAGACTGTTGCTGCACTGCCTCTGTGTGGGTGGGAGCAGCAGCTGCTGAAGGATTTAGCAGGGGAAAGGGTAGCCGTGCTCATTTTCTGTCAGACAGCCTGCTGCTGCTTCCTCAGATGTTGTTTGTGCGGCAGCACAGGGGAAAACCACATGGAGCAGCATACCAGGGGTTCTCACCCACTCATGGGAGATGCAAGCTGTTCCCTTGAGCAGCATCTGGCTTGGCTGCTGCCACCGAGAGGAGGGAAAGGTTTGCCTCATAGCAGAGGAAGGAGTATGTAAACTGGGAGGAAACCTCCGCCTTTATGACAAGGTATCCTCATTCATGAAGTCTGCAAAGAAATTCTGGCAGAGAGGAGTCAACTTTAAATTTTTTCCCGTTATTTGGGGATTTTGGAAACTAAAGTTATATTCCCCAAATAGGTTACTTTTTTAATTTTCTCTGGAGAAAATAATTTTGTATTATGTAACATTTGGCATGCTAGCCAAAAGTCATCTTTATTGTAGAATACAAAGCCTGCTTTTATCTTTTTTGATAGAGTATTGGGAGAAAAAAATCAGTAACTCAAAGGGAACATCATCTCCAGACAGAGAATAACCCATTTCTCCCTCTAACAATTTACAGGTACAGATGCAGCAGAGCAGACACTTGGCCAGGAGCAGGACGACGGCGCAGATACCTCTTGTGACCCACGTCATGAAATAACTGAGGAGTTTACTGATGTGAAACACGAATCTGAATTTAGCTTGGAAACCAATTTCATAGAAGAGGAGAGTGGCGATTGCAATGCAGATACGAGAGACAGCAGTTCTTCACAAGCTTTTTCAGAAGGTAGTGTGTTTATGTTTAGAAGAGTATCTGTAAACATGTTTAAATTATCAAACACCTTAAGGATACACTGAACAGGTTCTGAGTTCTTCCACTACATTATTCATTGCATTGCCCACGTGTGAGCTGGTTCCATAAAGGATGCTTAATGCTAGTGCGGTTGCAGTTGTGTAGCTGAACCATTTGTTTTCTGTGGCTCCTGTGGATGGGGATTCCTGCCTGATTTCTGTTATGACTGGTAAAGCCTGACGTATCAAGAACTAGAAATGTATGTGGAGGATGTTATCTTGTTCTGTTGTCTTAACAGTAGTTTTAAAAGCTGGTGTCATATGAAGGGCTTTGCAAGCCTGCACTTGACTATGGAAGATATTCTTGGCACAAACAAGCACAGGAGATAATCACAAAGCTGACCTGTGAGGGCATCCTTCACAACTCAGTGGAGTTAGAGGTGAAATTCTGAGGAGCTTGGTGCAGCCACAGTAATTTAGACAAATGCTCAGGGATCTCGGAGTTTTGAAGGTTATGCAGAGGAGTCTGACTGCACCAGGATCAGGAAGGTATGAGGCATCAGCAGAGCACATGTGGTGTCTTTTAAGGGTACAGCCCGGAATCTGAGTGCACTGATGGGTGCATTTGAGCTCCAGTGTTAGAGTCATCCCGCCATATGTAATAGAAATAACTGTGTTGCACGGGTGTGATATGCCACACATTGGCACTTGCAGAGCTTCTGCTCATATTTCATGCTCTGTGGCTTTAATATCAGATGGCATAGTTTGAGAGAGAGAAATATGTTTGTACCATCTCTAGCAATGCTGGCTTGTCATCTTGGAGCAGCAGCTGACATTAGATCTGAGAGGCAGCCTGGTTGATACAGGAAATGTGTGGAAGCATCAAAGGGCCATGTGATAGAAAAAACAGCTCGTTCTTGTTACCGTAAGAATATGACTTAGGCTGTTGGCATTGCATTTTAATGAGAAGGGTAGGTCTCCAACTGCATGCTAAGTATCCTAACAGCTTTGTTCCACCTATAAATGATGCACTACTTCTCAGTGGGCTCCTGTAGCTTGGAAGTGTCTTTAGAGTCTATTGTAGAAAATAAATCACCTAAGAGAGCAGAAAGGGGATGAATTTCTACTCTGGTCCTGAGGTCACTAGAACTCCTGAAAATTCATCCTATTATTCCCTCTACTTTATCTGAAAAATGCTGAAATCAGTAAAACTCAGATGAGGAGAGAGCCTGTAGTACAATTAAGTGATACTCTGTTCACTTGTGTTGCTGGGAAGATTTTCTCAACAGTGTCATGATTAGCAAATTTCTTGACTTTTGCCTGGATAACTTGTATGTGGGCTGGATATTTGTTGGCAAGTACTAGTGTTCCCTAATTAGTTTTCTTTATGCAGTGAGCACTGCTGTGCTGCAAGCAGGATGCAGGACTTGGCTTTCAAAATAAGCTTTGCATGTGACTTTGCGCATGCCACTGTCTTTGAATATAATATGATTTAATAGTTATTTGCCTTTCCTTTTCAAAAAGAAATGCTGATTAGATAAATCAGACTTTTGCTCACTTCAGGCAATTTTTGCCTCCCTTCTCCAAAACCCACCTAACGTTTTTGGGCTTTATTACAAACTGTGTTCATATCACTAGCCAAAGCCCGGGGCAGAACTGTTTATAAATTAGGAAGGGCAGTAAGTTCACTTGGGACTTTACTGTTGACAGTGTTTTTCACCTGCAGGCGATGGACATGTCTGAGCTAAAGGCAGAAAATTGTCACAGTGTTTTCTACTACATATTGGTTTCCTGTCCAACACTTGTTTTGTGCTTGAAAATTCTAGTACTTTCATAAGTGCTCCTTTTTTTAAAAAAAAAAGCAATCTGTCAAATCTGTTCTCTCTCTTCTTGCAGAGAGAATTTGACATCCTTTCTCTCATCTCCAAGTGCTTTGAAATAACTAGTTTTAATTGTGGTGTTTCAGCATGGAAAGTGTCTCATTTGCAAATCCATTCTGAAACTTGATTCCACTATTAGCTGCAATAGTTCTCAGGCTATTTTTTTGTTGTTGTTATAAATAGATCCATTTAAACAGCACATGGACAAAGAACTTGAAGAAAAAGAAATAGAGAAAATGTCTACGCTCTCTAAAACTTCAAGTCAAAGCCAGGTAATAGTGTTCTGTACCTATCCAGAGTTCCTAAAGATGCCTGGATTAAAATAATCCTTTTTTATATAAAAATTAAGTAGATGGTAGTTGTTGTTATTAGCTGTTGGCACTGCAGTTATCAAGATTTTGTCACTGAGTTGTTGTTGAACTGTTTTCTTACTCACTTAGTGCTGGGCTGGGCAGGAGTTGAAATCTGAAGTCTGCTGTTCTGTAGGCACATGGCAACACGTCTGAAACACATAGCTGTGGAGTTTGATCTGTGATCCCAAAACCTTGACTAGGGTAGAAACAGGGCTTGTTTCTGAGTGGTGACAGCATGATGCCAGGGACATGCTCTGCAGCTGAACCTGTGAGGTGACCATGGGCAGTTTTAAAAGTACCTGTGATGCACTTTCACGTTTTTGCTTCAGGGTGACATTGACAAGCTGGTGAAGGGGAATTTAATACTTACATTGTTAATTCTGGCAATAATATGAATTACAGTACCAGAAAACCACCTCACCGCTTAACAGAGAATATTGGTTTTCAAAATACTCATTTTTAGACAAATCCTTGCTTCCTAACTTTTTCACATCTGATTTTGTTTTGGAGGGTTGCCTTCCATTCTGGTCAGCCATATGCTGGGTGACATTCATTGGAAGATATCCAATGGTTAGTTAGTCAGAGAGAAAACTGTGATTTTTTTTTTTTAAGTTTGATTTGATTTGCTTTTTTTCTTTTTTGGAATATGGTGGCCAAAATTACCAGTGCCACCTGAAGCAGTGCATAATATTGTTTAAATTGGTGTAGCTACTTTCTGGGGATAGTTGAGGACAACTTTCATGGCAGAAGGCTTAGAGTTTTTCCTTACTACATTGATAGCTGTTGCCCTCAAAATCAGACAGACACCCAGCAAGATTTCTTTTAGCAACTGAATCACAACTGCTGGAATTAGCCCCTAGTAGGTTTAGTTCCATCTTTAAGTAAAGTATATACCTCAGTGTAGTCAATTGGTAAGCAGAATTGGAATCCAGGGTTTTCCTTTTTTTCCTGGTTTGAGCCATTGATCTGCTGGGTGGGTTAGGCAGAAAATTGCATCCTTCCTCAGTTTTCTGTAAAATGAGTACATCACTGCAAGATCCATCCAGATCTACTGAGCTCAAGTTTATTGTTACTTACCCTGGCAGACTCTAAAAGAGATTGCATAATGAAAAAAAAGGTTTCAACTTGAATCATAAAAAGGTAATTTCTTAAATTTCATGAGCTTGATTGAATTGCCAGCTGTGGTGACATGCCTTTAAGTGTACCACTTTTGGTACATATGACTACTCTTTGTTGTTGGCTTTTTTTTTTCAGTGGCTAAGGTTGGGCCAACTAACTTTTTCTTCCACTTTGGAGAAACCTAAAACTTTGAAAGCAGACAAAGAAGTTGATGTGAAACAGCTTTATCTCCACAAGCCTTTAGAGTCGACTTGGCCAAAAGTGAATAAACAATTTCTGTCCTCAGTGAACAAACCAAGCGAGTCCTCTTTTACCCCATTACAAAGAGAGCTCTTCTGTATCATGAACACGTACCGAGACTTGTTCTATCCAGAAAGAAATGCTTTAACCAACGGAGAAGAAATCCGGCATGCTTACTGCTTGCATGCCTTGAACCATGTTCTGAAGGCAAATGCCCAGGTGCTCAGCAACAATGCCAAAAAAAGAGACCGCAAGCCAGGGACCGACACGGATGACTACAGGGACCAGGGGCTCACCAGACCTAAGGTAAGAGAGCTCCATTAACATGATTCCTCAATCCCCTCCCTGGCTGCCTCTACAAACACCCTGGTAGTTTATCCAGAAGTGGTTCTGTTGCTGCTCTCTCAGGTGACATGTTCCTGGGCCTGTGGCTTTCCACATCCCCTTATCATGCCTGGAAGTTGTCCTTTGTGGTCAAGGCAAATGGCCCGCGAGAAGCAGCGAGCACAGGGTCGTTAGCCAGCCTGTCTCTGTGCCCACCCATGAGCTTGACTTAACCTCTTTGTTTGTTTGTTTGTACCACCATAGACTGACATGTCAGTTTTTCCTGCTTCCATACCTAAATCTGCTAGTAGAGAGGTGTCTCCACATCAAACTTCAGTATTAGTGCAGGGAGTGTAGGCTGTCACCCAGTGCTGTTTGTGCCAGAGGGTTTTTTTTGTCTTTATGCATTTGTCAAGGACTTGCCTGCATGGAAGGATCTTTCTGTACCTGGGAGATCTCTGGGAATCCCAGTCCCATTGTCAAGGCCACCTATCTTAGCTGGGGGAGTGGGCCCCAAACCAATCCTCCCTCGATTCACATCATCCTCTAGTTGATAACCTGGCAGATCCAACTATGGCCAGCCTGTCACTGGTGTGCCAGCTCCCTGTTGAACAATTCCAGAGCTGGGTTTCAGTGTGTGCTTCACCCCTGGCAAATGCCTTTGGTTTCTGTGTTGACTGCCCAGTTAGACATTTATATTTCAGAGTTCTGTGCAGAGACTATTGCCACCCATCCAGGAGCCAGCCATTGACCCTGTCTCTGTGTCGTGGGAGCTCTTGGTTGCCTGGGAGTGAGGGGGAACAGGAGAATGTGCTTGGTTTTCAGTTCCCTTGTACTGGTACCCTGTGTGTGAGGTGGGGAACCAAGCTGAGCTGCTGGCCAGTACCAGTGTGTGAGCACACTGCACCCCAGTGCATCCTTCCCTGCGGCATGTCAGAATTGTTTTGATTGTTGTGGTGCTTCCCAGGGGCATATACAAGTAAAAAAAAATATTTTAACATGCAGTTAACTGCGAGTGTTCATATTTTATGGGTTATTCTGTTGTAACTGTTGATCTGTACAGGTGCTGATGATAGTGCCCTTCAGGGAATGTGCTCTGCGAATTGTCCATATTCTCATCAGTCTTCTTGAAGTGAATGAGAAAAAGAAAATAGATGTAAGTAATAAAAAACGCTTCAAAGGGGAGTTTGGGTCTGACCCAGAAGAGAAGCCCCCCAACCTGAAAAGACCTGAAGATTATGAAGCAGTCTTTGCTGGCAACATTGATGACCACTTCAGAATTGGTAATGACCTACTGAACAATGGCTTTTAGCTTGTTTTAACTGTGAAATTACAAGTTCTTCCCAAATGTCTAGGAGCTGTCAGGGCTGGAAGTTCTGATGAGACTCTAGGCTCTCTGGTATTCCTGCTTGGTTTTGCACTGGCAACTTGGATTTTTCTGAAAATCTTTCTTTCCCTGCCGGAACTTAAAGAGGAAGAGAAAATAGAGAAGTAATTATTTTCACATGAAGTTCAGAATTATTTAAAATGCAACGACTGCATTATTCTAGCAGGACTGCCCACACCTCCTTTTGAAGATAGCCTTCATTATGCAGCAAAGTTTTTCATGTTATAAAAAAAAATCTTTTGGGTTTAATCAGCCTGTTCCCAGTGTCTCTTGTAATTGGTAATGGTTGGAAGAAAATTAAAGCTCAATACTGAGCAAAGCAGTTTTCTGCTTTGCTGCCCATGGTTTTCATGAAAGCAAACAGGGAGCCAGCAAGTAGGAGTGTTGGACCAGCAGCAAATTGGAGACTGTTTCATAATATTGTAATCTTAGGCTGTTTAGTAACTCAGTATGCAGAGAATTAGCTAGTGGCTTGGTTCCTGGAGCTGCCAAGATGAGAAGGCAGTTTTTTAAACTTAACTTGACAGATCAGAGGCTTTTGAAATATTGTGCCTTGAAAGATAAATTGGCACCCCAAGAAATGTAATGAAGATTACAAGCAGGTCACAGTCTTTCTTCCTTCCTTCCCTGGTGAATCTCTCTCTGGCTGAGAGCATCTTACTTTCAGTGGCATAATAATTTTCCTTTCAGTCCTCTTCCATAACACAGTCTGTTTGTTCCACTTACTGGGTGTTAAGAAATGCTTGAAGAAACTTTCAGTGCTGTTACTTGCAGAAGCAAATCATAGAAGCAGAAAAATTTCTCTTTCTTACTGTGCCTCACACCCTGTTACTTCTGCACAAAGATCTAATTTAAAGCACATTTGTTATGCCTTGCTGGAACCACTCTTTCACATTTTTAAACAGAAAAAAGACTTGATGTTGCTAAACTGTGTATATGCTCTGACAAGTGATATCTTCTTCCTGGAAATTCAACCAGTTGTACCTTTTTTTTAATCATTGGGTTAAAATAACAGTAGGGACCCCCACTACTGTGTGTGTGAAGTTCTGTACCTATGATAGCTGGCTTCACACAGACAGGGAAAGAAGTTGGAGAAACACCTTTGTTGGGCAGACTGTTGGGGTGGTTTCAATGTGGCCTGGGCTAGCTGGATTTTTAAGATCAGAACACTATGAGTTCTAGCAATATTGCCATATAGTTATGACACAAACTCCTTTGATTCCTTCCCTTTCCTGTCTATAATGTGAGAGGTGATGCATAAGCTGGTTCAGCACATACCCTGCAATGTGTGATGTAAGAAGCAGCGGCAGGGAAGGTGCGGACTGGTCATGTTTTGGTTGTTGTAATATGAATAACCTTTTCCTTTGTGATTTAGTAGTAAATCTTGCAGATCTGTGAGTAAAGGTAGTTTATAGTCAAGTGGTCCACATTGATTCTTTTATGACAGATTAAGGTAACAAGCTACTGTGATACCTAAAGGCAGAGACCAAAGTTTAGGATTTAGGGTGAAAGGAGTAGTTAATAATTGCTGCCTTTTTTTCCCCTAAAATTCTTCAGCACACTTATCCCCCTGTTTAGCGGAAGAATCACAAAAAATATGTTCAGTCAAAAAATTTTGTTCAGGTTATGCAAAAACTGGAAAAAAGTACTTGGCTGAACTTCATGAAAATTTTCCAAATGCTTATGAAATGGGGGTAGAGTGGGTAAGCACTTTTTGAGGAAGGAAGAGTTTCAGACAGAAACAGATCAGTTGTGTGCAGCTATAATCATCAGTATTTGTCAAGGGAGAGGAGGTGTAGGGAGTTACTATTACAGAGCCTGCAGAAGAATACAGTTGATAATTGATATTAACTAAGAATTTGCTGTTGATTGTTGTTGGACAGGGGTTGCAATTCTTCAGAAGAGTATGAGACTGTATGCACCATTTTACTCATCAGACATCATCATTGCCTCTCCCCTGGGGGTGAGGACTGTTATTGGCGCGGAGGGTGAGAAGAAGAGAGATTTTGACTTTCTGTCATCAATAGAAATTCTCATAATTGATCAAGCAGATATTTACCTGATGCAGAACTGGGAACATGTTCTGGTGCGTTTTCCGTATGTATTCATTTCTGTGTTGTCCTGTGTCATGTTAGTCTGATGTAACTCAGTTTTGGCAGCAAGCAGCATTGCTGTTTTTTACTGACTTCATTCCAGACATGTATGCTTGTTCCTTTTTGTCCTGCACCCTGATACTTTCCTTATACTAAGAATATTCTTTCTACAGGTTTTGGTAGTATTCAGCACCCTTTGTCTATAAATCATAGTGGTATATTTCATCAGAGATATTTTTTGGACAGTTTTAATTATCTTGGAGGATGAGATGATTGTTTTAATCACATCTGGGAGAAAATTTGCCAGCTGTCTGGCTGCCCAGTGTCTGTCAGAGTGCAGCCATGTGAGGAATCTCTTCAACCTAATTCAGGTTCCCCCAAAAAAGAATAGGAGCTTTTGCATGTCTCCATTGATTTCAGAGATCCCAAGCATTAGTCATATCCATAGTTGAACAGTATGAAGATTTTCCTGTACATTTAATGAAAATAGAGGTTTTTGGCTACTATGTGGTACCCATGCTTTTTGGCTTTTGGTTAATAAAAGTTTTCGGGACTGAAATGTTGGGGTTTTCTTTCCACATAGAAGCACCTTTGAGGTACCTTGGCCAGGCATTTTGACAGCATAACATTACTGTGCATTTTGGATGAGTCCAGAATGTGTCTTCTTTCCTCAGGAGTCCCAGGAGGGGCACATGAGCCTGTACAATATCCAAAGAATGAGCCTTGGAGGCTGTTTGCTCTTTTTTTAGGTGTGACTGCCTACCATGTGGTAGCAGGGATGCCAGTCCTAGGCATCATTCCCTGAGGGCAAAATGAGGTGAATTTCTTTATGTGCACCCAAACTCTCTCTGAATGTGATGGGAAATGAGCTGCAGTTGGGCTTCTTTTACCTCAGAAACCTTGGACCCATTGACTTTAATAGAGACAAGTTCATTATACTTGCCCCAGGGAGAAGATTGGAAGCAAAGGTTACTGTTAGTGGTGACTAAAGAGATGGTAGCTTTCAGTTCTGTGACAGGAAAACAAGCAAATTACTCTTGCTGTGGTCGATAAATTCCAGACAGTCGGAGATGCTGGTGGTTTATATTCTGTGCTGCCTTGCTGCTCCCTGCCCTCTTTCTTAGTGCAGTTCAGGCTTTTGCAGGTGGGGTGGAGGGATGTCAGTAGTGATGTGTTCCCACCTGTCTGCGTAGCACCTCATGAAGCACATTAACCTGCTGCCTCTGGATTCCCACGGGGTCGACTTTTCCCGAGTGCGAATGCTGAACCTCAACAACTGGTCCAAGTACTACCGTCAGACGCTGCTGTTCAGTGCTCTTCAGGACCCCCAGATCAACTCTGTCTTCAACAAGCACTGCTTCAATTACGTCGGGCAGGTGAGTTCATGGGGGAGCTGAAGCCACTTTCTGATGCTGGTGGAAGGGAGGGGGAGAGCAACAGAAAACCCAACATACAGAAAAATGCCATAACTCAGTTGCTTAAAGACTGTGTCAGTCATTCTCCTTACCCAGATATTTCAGTCTGAATCTCCATGATGCTGCGTGCTGTGCCAGAGGCATGAAGAGCTACTCTTTATGCTTGTTTGATCCTTTTTTTTTTCATGGGTAGCTGCTGTTTTCTGTCAGAAATCGGATATTTCTTTTTCTTAATTTGACACACAGATATTACCTTGTTTTATTTATTTTCTTGTTAAATGGAGGGTTCACCTGCTTCCCTTTTTTTTTAAAGAATCTCCTGCTGTATAAGAAGCATGAATTGTTAGTACTCTAAAAGAAACAGGAAAAGTAAAAACCTTAGTAGACCATCTCAAATATACGGAAGTCAGGGCACAAGCAGTTGTGTATTTAAGAGATCCAGTATGTGTATAAAGGACAGTAGTTTTGTATTGGAGCTGTGCTAAAACCAGCCTTGTGCACGGCTGGCAGGTGTGAGTTACAAGCAGAAAGCTGGCTAGAGTGTGTCTGCCCTTGGCACGCTGCTTCCCTAAACACCCTGCTCTCCCCTCACAGGTGGCTGTCCGCAACGTGCCGCTCACCGGCTCCATTAGCCACGTCGTGGTCCAGCTTCCTCATGTTTTTCGGAGACTGGAAGCTGAAAGTGTAACTTCTGTAATAGATGCAAGGTACTCTGTGTTTCAGACTGTTTGCTGTGCCCTAATGACTGCAATTCCGGATTTAGTGGGGTGTACTATTTCCTCTAGAGCACACTGTGTTGTCACCACAGAAGGATGCCTTTATTAGTCCTCAGGTGTAGGCTGGGCTCTGCAGATATGGAGGGGAATACTGGCCTTCTCCTTGCCAAAGGCACAGGAGTATAATGTCTGGGAAAGGAATATGAGTCTCTACCATGATGGCATAGTTCTGATAAAGGCTTTTATGTTCTACACATGTAGAAATCCCATGAAGTTACAAGAAGGAAAAACGTAGAAAAAATTCTTCGATAGTCTGTTGTTTGATGATATTGCTGTTCCGTGTCACATCAGTATTGGAAAGCTAAACAACAACTCTGGTTACAACATACTTGTTTTCTTACCCGAGGTTTCAGTTTTTCATCAGCAAAGTCTTGCCCGAGTACCGCGATGCCATCATGTCACACACACTCATTTATGTCCCGTCATACTTTGACTATGTGCGTCTTCGAAATTACTTCAAGAAAGAGGACCTGAATTTTACTCACATTTGTGAATACACCAAGAAGGCTGCTGTCTGCAGAGCAAGGCGGTTCTTTCTCAAGGGAGAGAAGCAGTTTCTGTTGTTCACTGAGCGCTTCCACTTTTACAAAAGGTAAATTGCAGACCGAATTTTCCCTCTGAGCTGCACGTGTGGTTTTGAAGGGCAAGTCTCACCTTAGTCATAGATGGGCTATACTGCTTTTTGAATCTGTTGGATCTCTCTGAGGATTTCTTTGACTGAAGTAAGATCTGCTGAGTTTACTTTAAAGTTTTTGCATGTTGCCAGCAGTCCCTTTGCAGAGACTTTAATACTTTGGTGTGCACAAGGCTTTGTTCGGGAGGGTAAGTGCTGCCAAGTTCGTCTGAGGTCAGGACAGAATGATATAGTCTGCAAATGGGATTCATTGGACCTTTTGTCTGTATTCATCTGTGCCACAGTAATTGCATAAAATTTTGGAAAAGGATGTGTAATTGATTCAATAATGCAATACAGCAAACTGAGGCCACCTGGAAAATTTGCTACATCCTGACTGGAGCTGTTTATGAGTTCCTAATGAACAGGATTTCTTCTATCAGAAGATGTTTTGTCAAATATGAAAAGTTTCATGAGTCGTAGTCTGATCAGGCTTCAGTGTCTTAAAATCCAAGTTAAAAAGGCTGACTACTACACAAACTGGTGGTGGTCAGTACTTTAGAGGAAGTCGTGCCTGACAGTGTTAGATTCTCCCCTTAAATTCCACTTTTCTGTTTAGTCTTCAGTCCATGCCACAGGGTTTGCAGAGTTGAGTTACGACTGATGAGAACTGAAGTTGATGAAAGTTGGAGGAACTGATACAAGACTGGTGGTTTAACATGCACATTTTGTAAAAATTGGCAACAAATTTACTTCTTTGCTTTCTTCTACTACAGGTATACGATAAAAGGCATTAGGAACCTCATTTTCTATGAGTTACCAACATACTCCCACTTCTACAGTGAGATTTGTAACATGATGAAGGCCACAGACAATAGAGTGGATGCTACTTGGACTTGTACTGTGCTCTACTCCAAGTATGATGCTCAGAAATTGGCTGCAGTTGTTGGCATAGATCGCACAGCTCAAATGCTGCAGTCCAAGAAAAATGTGCACCTCTTTGTTACAGGAGAAAATGAATAAGTGATACTACAGACTGGACAATTGAATGGACCTGCATTTTACTCCTAATGCGTTTTTTTATATTGCTTTTTAAAAAAGTGTTAAACTTTTTACTCTATTTCTTTAAATATTCTGTTGAAATTTTTCATAGAGTATTAAATTTTGTATTTCAGTACTCTGCCCAACATGAAATAAAGGACGTAATTCAAAAAGGCAGGGGTTAGGAAGTGTTCTCTGTGTAGAAACAAAATCAATCCAGAACTATTCTTCTTGTATATTAAAAAACTCCCTGGTCAGTAAAGAATCATTCTGTGATAAATAACTTTTGGACTGTTTCAGTTCATTTTCAGGTGTAGCAAACTCACCTTTTATCACAAGAAACTTTTTCCTCTAACCTAGGCTAAGAAATATGCCCAAGTATTTAACGAGTCACTATTCTGTAAACCTATATGAGGGATGTGCAGGCAAAGCCTCTTCAACACAAATGTGTTGCTGAACGAGAGGTGGATTTGCTTCAGGTTGACACTTTTGAGGATCCATGAATGTGCTTGGGTAGGAGCTATGGGTTTGGATTTTTCCTGGAGTGACCTAAATCTCTCTGCCTCCTATAGCAGACCTTCTGGCCAGTCAGTTTCACCGGGGATAAGTACAAAACCAAGTGGTGCAGTTTTTTGCTCTTAATGGTTGCTTATGAACAGCATGGAAGTGTCATGGTACTGCCTGTACTTTCTTTTCTTCTTCCAAGAAGCTAAGCCTAATTTAAAAGGAGCTAAAAGTAGAGCGATTAGTTTTTGTAAGCACGTGCTAGGACTGTGGGAAGATTGTTCTCTGGAGCATCAGGTGAGCCCTACGTCAGCCCAAATGCAAGAAGGAAACATCCATCCTGTAATAAGCTTTGAGGGAGTTCTAGTCTAGGAAGCTTAAAGTAAATATATCAAAGTGAAATAAACTCCTTGAGTAAATGAGGCACGTGATTTTTGCCAATTTTTGTCACATGTTTGATTCTTTTATTTCTCAGAGGGTCATAATCATTTGGTAATTTGGCAATTTCTTCCTTTGCATTTTAAGTAATGATGCCTATTAATTTTACATACCTCTGCTATAGCACACAAGAATTAAGAGCCAGTCCAAGCCAACCTTTTCTTGTGAACATCTGTACAGCACAGACAGCAGTAGCAGCAAACAGGTTTTTCTTGCATGGCCCAGGCTGGCTGTGAGAGATCATGGCTGTGCATATGAAAACAAGCACATGAAATAGGATTAAGGAATTTTCCTTCTACACCGGATGTACTTAGCAGTGATGAATAGCTGACCTCTGAGGAAGCTAAAGTGGGATAGCTGCTTAGGGAGATAATGAGATGCAGTGCAGCTACTGTTTAAAGAAACAGCAAGAGTTTTGTGCCAAAGCCTTAACTCTGCAAGGATTTTTCTGCCCCTGCTGAAGTTAATTGCTAAGTGCTTTGATAGGAGTAAGGCCGAGCTGTAGTCTGATGCCCTCATGATTTTTGTATCAGCTACCTGCGTTTGTTCCTATGACAAGCATACTTGGAAATTTGAAATGTATATTCCAGTGTCACATTTCTAATGTTGATTACTAACTATAACTCACTGATTGCCAGAGCAACGTGTAAATGCCTCTTCACTGCTGGTGCCTGGAGCTGCTGGCACAAAGTTGATGTGTATTTGCCCTTAAGATTGCTCGTGTCTGAGATTTTTGTGCCCTGACAAATTCTTCCTTGCTTTAGTAGGGACCCTCATAAGCCAGCACTATGAATCCTGCCTAGGAGGCTGTGGTAGTGGGTTGAATGGGTTTGGTGATATGGGGAGCTCTTCTCTGTACTGGTGTGAAGGTGTTTTTTGTTCCCAGGTGCTTCCTCCTACCCCTGTGCCATGATTTTCCCACAATTTGGCTGTTGGTCCACTTGATAGTGGAATTGCAGTGAACTAAGGATAGAATTTGGTCTTGCTTAAAATTCCTCCCTTGAGCCCTTTTAATCATTTTAAGTAATTCCCTGGTGCAGTTCAGAGCAGGGCTTTTCAGAGGGGTTTGTACAAGAGTGGCTGCAAAGACAGATACTGGGAGATGACAGATGCCAAGGTCAGAGTTTGGTCCATCCTGGATGCATGTTCATGGACACTAATGTTTTGCTTGCTGAGGTGACTGCTGGCTCCACATGAGTTACTTTAAAGCTCATCTTGTAATGCATTTTCCTATCTAATATGGCTTTCAGAGAGGTGGCTGAACCTAATGCATTTGTGTGAGGACACAAAGTCAATTTTAGAAATGGAATATGTATATCTGTGTTTCTTTTTTAATTGTTGTTCAAGTTTTGATACAAATGGAGTAAGAAAAGACATTAAAAAATACAATATTTTACCAGTTTTTACTTGACAGCATGAGGCCTCTGCACGGTGAGTATTTTGGCACTTTTTCACAAGAATGCACCAGTGATGAGTAACTGTGCATCCTCAGGAAACATGAGTAAAACAAAATCCTGTTCATTTCCACCTCAGGACCAAACCTTTAAGGCAGTGGTGATGTTCTTAAGATTCCATTTGTTTGTCATTGTTTTGAGAGGATGTCAGAGTACTGAAAACTCATCCTGTATTCTTTGTGAAAGGAGCTGTAATAGAGTGTAGGCGCCAACAGGCTGTTTGGTGCACTGGCTGCTGATGTGCAGTAGTGCAGAAGCATTAGCATCCAGCTTTTGGGAATTCAAACCCAAGGGTAAAAATAAATTGGGATTCAGATGTTAAACAAGAAATTCTTTCCTCCTGTCTCAGGAAATTTCTGAGGGAAACCTACTAATGGATGACCAAGGGAAAGACGTACCTGTCTCTGTAGGAAGATTGTTCTTTCAGCTAATGAGCTTATGTTGTAATGGATCATTTTTTCAACTAGCAAAACCTAATCAGGATAAGAGGTTTGTTACGTTTTGTTGCTCCTTTCAAAGATGACAAAAAGGCAATATTTTTTTTTCTGAAAATGTGTTTGCAGGATGGGAGCCAGCCTTCTGCTGCTGCCTGTATTAATGTGTAGGAGGGAGGGAAAGGTGACTTCAGGACAGTCTGTCTCTGGCGCTGGAGAGCTGCCTCCTGTGACGAGGCAGGTTGTTGGTTTTGCAGCAGTTATTGGGAAACATGGGACAAATCACATGAGAGAGAAAGTGGAGCATTGCTTTTAACAACAGCAGAATTAACAATTACTTTACAGCTGTGCTGTCACAGGCTGCCAGGGTTTCTCAGCTCTGTGTTAGTCATGCTCCGTGGCCTCAGCCCTAGGAATTGCTCTCCAGGGTTTTGGGGTTTTTTGGAATTGGTATCCAAGTGTGTCTGATGAAACAGTTTGCAGTGGGGGTCAGTTCAGAAAGCCTATCCACAAAAGCTTGCAAGGTTGTATGAAGAGCCTATGCAGAGAGGGAGAGGGGTGAGAGCAAGTGGAGGATGCAGTCCCTGCTGTCACCCAGCCAGCTGGGCTGCCCCACTGCTGTATTGCCTGGGGACCCACCTGCACAGCAGAGAAGGCTCCTCTCTTTGCCATATGGGTCTGGTCAGAGACCTCCCAGAGGTTCTGCACCAGGAAGGAAGCAGGTGCCCCAAGGAAGGTCACGGGAACAAGCCTTCATCTTTTCCCCTCCCCAGAGATGACAGGTGGCCCTTAATCCCATAGGAAGGTGCTGCTGGTACACTGGCAGAGCCGTGCCATGGAACAGCCTGGCATGAGGAGGGCACAAAGGGAGAAGAAGCCTGACTGGAAAACACAGGGTTTATTCTACACGTATATCACTGTAGCCAGCTCTCATCCTGGCCAACAGGGTGCTTTTGCCCACGTAGGTCCAAGGCATAGTTCAGTCCCTGTGGCTTTAAATCTCATCTTCTGTTCTGAGCATGACAGTGCAGGGTAATTAATTAGCCCAGGGCTGGTTGCATTTTAATTAACCATTAGCTTCAGTGGTGCTTGGGGGTTGCTTGTTTTATCAGGTGGACTGGGAGTTGGGTTGAGACCACCACCTCTGGGATGAATAAACAGCTGACAAGTATGAACTGGTAATGGGAATTAGTTACCAGAAATGGAGATGTTGAAATGGCTGTAACATTGAGTGGTACTTAAGGAATAAATATTTGATTATGTAAGAGAGGTGCAGGAATCTTCAGTAAAGGACAAGAGCGAGATCAAGGTAAAGTACAGAAAAACAACACCACACAGGACAAAAACAGGATGGTAAACATGGAGGAGTTGACAGCATAATTATGTCACTGCAATCAAAAAAGAATTTGGCCTTGGTCTTTCAGACAAAACAACACAATCTCACTGAAGCCTTACATGCTGTACATGACATGACATTTCCACTGGTACTGGCATAAATCTAAATAGATGCTGCCATAATTGCTAAAAGAGAGGTTTATTAGGATGCTGTAAGGTCTCTTATTAACCCCTCCTTTACACTCTTACAAAAGGGGAAACTTAGTAGCTTGGGGCCATAACTGAAAAATCATTACCAGTGCCTTGTTATTACTAAGAAGCAGAAATCTCCATGTTATTTACTTGCCCTAAGTGCAGGTTTCAAAAGTCCTCCTTGTCATTAATTAATAGGTTAGTAAACAGTATTTAGCTTTAATAATATGTATTTTTTTAATCAAAGCAGGAAAAATTCCATCAGTTTGGTACCAAGTCATGAGCATAGATACAACATGAATAAATGGGAACTAGTTAATACAATTTATTTGTACTTCTACAAGCTGTGTGAGAAGTTCCTTGATAGGGGGCTTCTAAAGAAAGCAAGCGTTTTATGAGGCTGGAAGGATCATAGTAGCTCATTTCAACAAAAATCTCTAAATTACTTCCATGACACCTTCTCTGTTGACCATCTCTGTAGCATGAACTATTATGTTTCAGCAGTATTCTGTGTGTTGGCCTCAGCACTTGACCGTTCATTAGCTTAATTACACAATTAACACTCTTTTAGCCTGGGATAGAATTTGAAAGGAGGGCAACATACCTGGCCTTGCACCTGTTTGAGGCTGGGTCCGACATAAAAAAGTCCAGGGACCATCAAGAAATGGATGATCAGTTGGAAGGTGCCCTGGTTTAAAGAGACTCTGTGGGCTCCTCTGGCATGGCCAGTGCTGAGCAGCTGGAGAATAAACCAGATTTTCTGACAATTCACCTTTCTTAGACATCACTGAACAGAGCACTATGACTTAAACAATAAAATTATCTGCTCCTAAGTATGGTCTCACTCTTTCCCTGTTAAATTAAAGGACATGATAAAAAAAAAAAAAAGACATTTGAGGTTGCAGGTCTATAGCTTGGCTTGCTTCTGCTCTGCTGTCTGTTGCCCTCTCCCAGAGCAAGGGAAGATGCACTTGGCAATGAACATTGCCTTTTCTGCTGTTCCAGATCTTTCAGGCTGCTTTGTGCTTTATATCTCACTCCCCTTCTCCCACATTGGTATTGTCAGTGAAGTTGGGTGGAATGCAGTTAAATGCTGGTAAAAATGCAGCTAAACCAGGAAAGAGCCCCGAAGGAATAAATTAGTGTCTGAATTAATTCCTGCTACAAGCTGGAAGCTCTCTGGTAACTTCAGAAGCTGCTTGCTTGAGTCCAAAGGAAGGATAGATCATCCAGAGGTGGGGGTGCAGTGCAGAAGTTCTTGGAGTGCTTTGTGAAACAGCTCACCTGAAATACAGGCATGGGAATGTTTGGTGGAATTAGTCCATGGGAGAAGGAGAGCCTGCAGGCACAAAGGTGTCCACCTTGTCTGTGTGAATGAGAAGAACTGAAGCAGATGTCAGAAGCAAAATAAGGTCCTGTTTCCGAAGTCCAAATGATAGTGCTCAAAATTTGAGCACCTGAAGGCACCACACAAGCTGCTTTTGAGGGGAAGAATATAATAACTTCTGCTTAAGGGAGGAAAACAGTGACAAACTTCTCAAGAAACCTGTGAGATCTGAGGCCAGCACAAAAGGATCTGTGAAGGGGGATGCAGACAGAGCCTCCATAAAGCAGGGGTGGAGCAAAGGAGCCACTCATCAGCTGTTGCTCATTTACAATAAACAGAACTGCAGCCAGGGTGGGGAGGGTTGCACCACAGTAGGTTATTGTAGGTCTGGGTTTGCACATGTGTTGCTTTTTCTTTTAATTTCCCCCTAGTGCTTCCATATTTTTTTCTTGGAGGAGGGGCTCAAGCAGAGTTTAGCAATGCACAGAGATGTGAATAGAAGTTTTGCCCATGGTGATAAAACCACGGTGGTTCTGCTCCTTCTAAGGCAGAGAAGAGGAAAGAGCAGCAAGGCTTACCTGTACGTTTTGCAGCAGCCTGTGGGAGCATAAGGTTAGTCTTTCCCTGCTATTTTATTTTACTAAAGTTGTTGAAATAAAGAAAATATATTCAGTGGATAACAGAGAAGTATCGGTGATCGTATTAGCTGGAAAACTGTAACCTTAAGCTTCTGGTCTTGTGGTAATTTAGCAGATTTTTTCCCTTGGTGAAAAGAAATGTAGTATCTTCAGAGGGCAGAATGCTGACTTGTTTCATTTGCAAGTGATGAGCAAGATATTAGGACTTTTCAGCAGACTATGGAGCATCTAATGAATTGTTATACTAAACAAGGTCTAGAGCAATCAAACCTAAAGGAGGGCTTTTTGTCTGCACTCCCTTCTGCATGAACTTTTCAGATGCTTGTGCACATTTGTTCTAGTAAATTAAATAAATACAAGGCTCCCAGGTTACAGAAACAAATGAACAAAAGGTTTTTGGATAACTTGTTCAAACTCTTTGGCTCCATCATTTTTCAGTTCTTTGATACCTTAGTCTGTTGACTGCAGGTGTGAAGAGTCTCCTCTTCTGGTTTCCCTCCCCAGGTGCTCTGACTGGGAGGTTCTGGGACCCTTGCTTTCTCTTAGGTGGCCAACCAAGACCTCCAATGGTGCATAAGCTGCCTTTTCTGCAGGAAGGAACAAAGCAAGGGGGGCGCTATGGAAGGGCTTCCAGTACATTTAAGGTGTTCTTGGTCTAAGTGTGAACAGGGGAAAGAAGGTCAGTAATTGAATCTTGTTCCTCCTGCTCCCTGGGGCTGGTCAGTAGGTGTGTTACTGTGTACCTTCTCGTGCTAAGAAACTACAGAAAGTGGCACTGTGCTGGGGAACCCATTCTAAAGCCAAGGCAAAAGTCAAAGGCTATGTCAGTCTTTGGGCATCTTCTGTTACCTGCAGAGTTTTCGGCTCAGGTATTTTCTTCTGTCGTGCTCCCTCTACCCCCACCCCTCCCAGTATGAGGGCAGGTTCCTGACTGACCTGTCAAACGTGAATAATTATGAGAAGTCTCAGTGATTCACGGTGAGGACACGCGGAGCGCTCCGTTCCCTGCTCGTACTGTGAGGCAATTAATGCAATTTGTGCTGTTTGGCTGAGTGAACAGTTTGAAATGAACCATTGGGCCATCTGTTCCTCCAGCTGACATCAGGCGTGTCAAGAGTAGCAGTTAGCTTTTGCAGGGAAAGAAACATCTCACTGTCATTAAGGAAAGTTCAAGAAAGGGGGGTGTGGGTTTGGTTTTTTTCTTCCCTTCTACTATCTTTAAAACATACTATTTCTTTCATATTTTCTTGTGGCTCGGGATGTGTGTCCTGGTGGCTCTTCTGGCTTCTAGTCAGTGCCTTGGGAGCAGAAAAATGGCTTCACTGAGCACCTTCTTCTCTCACTTTTTTGCATGCATTTGGGTGAGAGGCAGGTGCTCAACAGTGTCTGAGTCTTACACAATTGTTTTTGCTCTTCTCTTGCGCTGTTCCTCTCCATATGCTGCTTTCTTGAGCTGAGGGTTCAAGAGACAGTCTCCCTTTTGAAACCAGCTCTCATGAAGGTTTTCAAAAGTTCTTTTGGAAGTCACATTTCATTCCCTGCAATTATTAAAGGCTACCTGCTGCAAGAAAAAAAAATCATTATCTCATTAGTTGTAAGAAGATCAGAAAAAGGTTTGGCCTGTTTCTCATGGAAAAGAAGTGCTGTCTACAGATGACCCTCAGGAATTGGGTGCTTGATGCTTATTCTGCATTTGTCCTCACTGAAAGAGTTCCAGGGAACAGACAGGCCATGGAGCTAATGTTGTGGCAAAGGGATAAGATGAGCTTAGGGCAGGGAAAATGTAAGTGAAGACTTAAGCAGAATGTTTTAAGATTAACCAGGCATGGTGGACTGCATCCCTTAATACACAGAGATGTGATGCAGGATTTCTGAAAACCTGTTCTGGACAGACAAGATACCAGCAGACTGGGAAAAGGCTATGAGAGTGCCTGTCTTTAAGATCATCTGTGGGGAGTAGAGCAAAGTTAGGGAATCTTAAAGCCTTTGCATCAGCTCAAAAGTTTTAGGACGAATTCCCAAGACAGTCTGACAGCACCAAGGAGAGAAGTGAGTGATAAAGAAAAAAAAAAGATAAACTACATCACACAAAGACCATTTAATTCTAGGAAAGAGTGGCCAAAGAAGCCATAGATCCCCTATGTCTTGATTTGCAAGGCTATGGCAGTGTGGCACAACATTCTTGTTAGGAAAGCTAGGAAGACAGTGAAATGCCTGAGGATGGGGTTTGATGCCCAGCTGGATGAGAAGCATCCCTGGAAGGCAGTGGTGGCAGCAGACATTACATCATAAGTTTTCCATTATGGTCTGTTCTGGAGCAGGTCTTTTAAAGGGTTTGTTAATAGCCACTGCTGGGCAAAGCCCTATGCTTATTACATCTGCAAATTATAAGAAGGTTCAGGGTCTTTAAAGGACAGAGTTTGAATTCAAGAGGTTATTGACAAATGGGAAAATAGCCTGGGAAAGGAAAAGAAAAAAAAAAAGAAATTCAGCTAGGACAAGATCAAGATCGTGGTCTTGGGCTGGAATAAATAAATGCACAACACGAACTAATAAAATATGCTGCTTAACAAAAAGGTCTGCAAACCCACAAGGTGGTATTGTCACGTGTTAAACAGGAGTCCACAGCATGATGATAGTGATAAAAGTAAATATCTTTCAGAGTTCCTTACCTTTATAGACATATAATCCCATCTACTCGAAAACATCAGACCTTGTCTGACCTGGAGTATCCATCTAATCTGGGTCACTGCATTCAGAGCTGGTGTGGGCCAATTAGTCCAGGGAAGACTGGTAAACAAAAGAGGAGACTGTGAGTTGAAATGCTCGTGTCCTCAAATGCATAAAATCCTGTGCAAAGAGCAGCAACATCTGCCCTTTATGCTGGATAGGGTAAAACCAAGGACTAGTAAAGTTAAAAATTAGGAGAAACATTTTAATGGAGATTGTATGAATGCATAAGAACTGATTGCTCAAGGAGGTGCTGTTTCTGTGAACTTTGCCATCTTCTTGGCATAAATGGAAACACGTTGCTGCAGGAAGAAAAACTGCACATCTGTTCCAGGGAGTGGGAGAAATGGGAAGGGGATGTATTTGTATCTTGCTATGGGAGAGTGGTCAGGGCCCTGAGGGCATCACCAGGCTCTGCCACCTCTGCCTTCCCCCAGAGCTTAGCTCCCCATCCTGCTGCTCTCCTCGTGGGCACCCCAGGAAAGGCCACGCATTAAGGTGCTCACCAGCCCACCATCCTGCTGCAATTCCCTCAGCAGTGCTTTCCCGGTGAATGCCATCTCACGTTTTGTGACTCCTCTGTTTCTAGGAAAGAAAAGACATTTTTAACAGAACAGCTTTTTCTTGGCCAAGCGAACCAGAATTCTTCCTTTACTGCAGAAAGCATTTGTGCTAAATGGACAATAATTTAACCAATTTTATGGTCCATTATCCCTTACAGAAGAAGAAAGCAAAGAACTATCTTAAGCAAATAGATAACAAAATAATTTATTTTTAATGCAGACTGAATGTTCACCAAGCCCTGTGCTGTCATTGTTTTTTTCATATACTGAGAATTGCAGCCAAACCAAGTTATGTGGCTCATCTCTGTTTTGTGATCATTTCATTTGTTCGTAATTAATGTCCTACATCCTGCAAACCCAAGCAGTAGCATCTGAGAGCTTCTCTTCTCTCTTAGTAGTCAGTAAACAGACATCTGGCTGAGACGTGCTTGGCATTGTTTAACCAACAGACAGTTGTGTTTTATGGGAGTGTGGCACACTGGGCCAAATTCCAGTCCCACTGGAAATCCCTGGGCCTGCTCCAAAGAATTCAGGATAAGGACAACAGAGATGTCGGGGCCCAGGTTTTTTATTTGGGTAGGTGATCCATCCATGCCTTATCAACAGCTCTTCACTGGTATGGGGGACATTGATCTAAAGCTATTAGCTCTTCTGCTGGGTAAGGTGTGGACTTACGTGCTCCATGCCAGACTGTGAGACAGAAGGGCATGAGGGAGACTCAACATCAGTCTGCTAACTGATCTAATAACTAAAGATGGTGGGATTGTTTCCAAAAACTGTTTCTAAATAGCACCTGAAGACGTTTTGGCTGCCTCTGCAATTTGTATTTCTCATAGCACATGAAATTGTTGTACCTTTGGAGTACCTTGTACTTTTGGAGTGTTTATTTGGAGAACTGATTGGGATTCCTTAACAGGCAGTGCTTGATTGGAAAAGGATGAAGAGGCCAACTGTGCTGCACTTGCAACTTGAATCAATTTAGGGTGAAGTGTCACAATTGTCTATCTATTTTAGTAGTTAAGAAATAAAATGTAACTAAGTAATACTATTCTCCTTTGGCATAGATTTTATGTTATTCATTGCACTTAGCAAAGCTTCCTACTTAATTTTTCTGTTCAAGGTAAACATCCCCTTGGAATCTACACTTACTAATCAACTTTCACAAAATCCTCTCCCTAGAGTATTTTACTAGGATTTCATAGACAAAGCCAGTTGTTTCCCTGTTTAAGACAGGAATTATCTCTTTACCTTATAAAATGCATGCCCAACCAAGACTTGATATCCAGGTAAAGGATGAGAATTAATAAAGCCAGAAGGTCTTTCATCCAGAGTATATGAGGCAGGTTCCCAAAGGGACCCTTCCTGGGCTTGGGAAAGAGAGCACTGGATGCCAGCCTGAGTCCAACCGGGGCCAGCCCAGGTGGGCAGCCAGGAGACCCCTGGGGGAAGCGTTGCTGGAGCAGAGAGGACAAGAGGAGCTGGAGCCACCTCCTCTCCCTCTCCTTCCCTCTCCTTCTCCTCACTGCTGCTTCCCACGCTTCTCCAAGTGACAGAAGTTTTTCATTAAAAGCAATGTTGGATCCTAAAACTTGGCTTCCTATTTGCATTCAAAGCCATTAATGAAACTATTTCATTATTTGAAATTTAAATGGAAATCATCCATTTCTCCAGAGAAAGGCCAAGAGAAAGCAGGAGATTTTTTTGAATGTCCCAAAGCTCCTCAAGATTTCTCAGGTTCAGGGCTTTCTAGTGCAAACATGGTGATAGTTGCTTGCCAGCTAAATATTCTGTATGTTGCAGGAACATTTTTCTGTGAGGGCAGATGGTGTTCGATTGGTAGTCAGAATAATACATGAACAGCAGAGAAGATGTGGGTTGATTAAATAATTAGCATACTGTGACATTCTATTGCTTCACTGTAACTTAAAGCTAGGTCAAAATGCTTTTCTATATTGCAACTCCCTCCCTTCTTTCTTCTGGTTGCTTTTGTGTTCTCTCCAAAGCAAAGTTTTAACAGAAATCAAATTGTTTCTTGGTAGCACAACCTATGAATTTGTTATTCAGCCCTGCATGTTACAGAATAAAAGTAATAATATAAAGGAAATTAAATTTTCCTAAACGAATTTAAGTTGCCTGGCAACCCATCATACCCAGTGTGAGATCCACTCAAGCATCACTGCAGCTTAATATGTGGTACAGATCAGTGTTCAGGACAAAATGGATGATCTTGGGAAGTCAGGGCAGTGAGGACTAGCAGGAGAATTGAAGCCTGTTTTTCAGTCATGTTCATCTGAACAGCTCTTTGCCTTCAGCGTTGGTTTGCATGTCCACCAGTCTAATGAATTAATCTTATCAACTCTACTGCTTCCTGTCCCCCTACTCTGTAATGGTACAATAACAATAGTTACAGGCAGTTTGTTGTCAACTGAGGCATAAACATAGAGAACATACTTCTCTCAGCAAAGATATTGTTACTGCCTAACTACATACAACCCACTGAATTACTCATCCTCCTCTCTAAGTCCTGCTATCTATTCTGGGGTTTTGGAGACTTTCTGTGAGTAAGAATGAAAGAAGTCCCACTAAGAAATCACTATCCTATAAAATGTTAGTGCTGACTAACAAGAGAGCAGTATCTTTGGCTGCTGTGTAACCATAGCCATGATGTAGAGGACAGATTGCCACACTACCTTGCAGCTTTGGGGGTTTAAGGCTTTGGATTGTGGCACAGCTCCACTAGGAATAAAAATGCCAGCAGTGAAAGTAGTTATCTGCTACCCTGTAAGTGTTACTGCTGTCTCCACAGTAGTCTACTAGATGTCCCCAGTGCTGCAGGCACCAGTGGCTTAAAACATCCAGGAAGAGTCCCTGACAAAACTGGAAAAGTCCTTTAACAAAGGCAGTAAATCTCCTCCTCTTATTTTGTTATGAAACCAAGGTTAAGGCAAGGATTAAAATTTCATGTTTGAGAATAATCATGGTAAAATTGACCAGGGGAGATGATTCACAAGGGTGAACCTTCTGCTAGGGTGAGCTGACACTGTGAAGGAAGAGCAGTAGTGCTCCTGGAGCAGCTGGAGAGGATGTATGTTCTCACTCCAGCATCTGTATTAAGAAAAAAATACAATATTTCTGTGACAAAGTGCTACAAAGGCAAGCTATACAAGAAATGCTTATGTCAACAGGTTCCCTCAGAGATTACAGTTGGAAATCAAATTTCTTGATGTTCTTTTGCTATTTTAGAGGACAAATGGTCAAAAGGGATAGTAAAACAGAATCACAGAATATGCTGTGTTGGAAGGGACCCACAAGGATCATTAATCCCAACTCTTAGCCCTGCATAGGATCATCCCCAAGAGTTACAACATGTGCCTGAGAGTATCATCTAAAAGCTTGATCTCTGTCAGGTTTGGTGGTGTGACCACATCTCTGGGGAGCCTGTTCCAGTGCCCAACCACCCGCTGGGGGAAGAACCTTTTTCTAATATCCAGCCCTTGACATAACTTCAGGCCGTTCCCTCAGTGTTGTCACTGGTCACCACAGAGAAGATATCGGTGCCTGTCCCTCCTCTGCCCCTCACAAGGAAGTTGTAACTGCAATGAGGTCTCCCCTCAGTCTCCTCTTCTTCAGGCTGAACAGATCAAGTGCCCTCAGTCACTCCTCGTGAGGCTTCCCCTCAAGGCCCTTCACCATCTTCATTGCCCTCCTTTGGACACTCTCTAACAGCTTAACATCTTCCTTACACTGCAGTGCCCCAAACTGCCCCCAATATCCAAGGTGAGGCTGCCCCAGTGCAGAGCAGAGCGGGACAATCCCCTCCCTCGCCCGGCTGGCGATGCTGTGCCTGATGCCCCCCAGGACAGGGTTGGCCCTCCTGGCTGCCAGGGCACTGCTGGCTCAGATTCAACTTGCCATCGACCAGGCCCCTTTCCATGGCACTGCTTTCCAGCATGTCATTCCCCACTCTGTACATCCGGGGTTGCCCCATCTCAGGTGCAGAATCCGGCACTTTCCCTTGTTAATTTCATACTGCTGGTGATTGCCCACCCACCACATGATGTGCTTATCCAGCTGTGGGCTGGACATTTTGTCCAGAAGGATCCTGTGAGAGACAGTACTGAAAGTTTTACTGAAATCCAAAAAGATTACATCGGCTGGCTTCCCTTGATTGGCTTGATGGGTTACCTTGTCATAAAGGGAAATCAGGTTTGATAAGCAGGACTCGTGAAGCCGTGCTGGCTGTGACCAATGCAATAAAATTGTATTAAGTTCTCTGGAAGGTATTTTAATACAAATGCTATAGTTAACTACTTTTATTTCTATGAACAAACACAAAATATTTGTATTGAGTGGAAGTAGAATGTCAACCACAAGTGAAAAAAATAGAGGAATTGTGAGCTTAAAAGTGTATATTGGGAAGGAGGAAACTGCTGCCTTTAGTACAAGGGAATTGATAGAGATTTCCATTCTGCAACTTACAGCTCAGCTTGGGACTGATTTGCCTCCTCCTAAAGTCTGCAGAACTGTTTGCTGCTCAGGTCTGTGGTGAAAAGACCAGATGCTACTCCTAAAGACACCCTCTGCCTCCCAGATTTCTGGATGAAACTTGATTTGGAAGTTATGATCTTTGATTCCTGTGTTAAGCTGTTAGTAAAATACTTGCCTCTTGGGCTAAGCAGTCACTTATTTCTTCTAAATTATTAAATTCCACTGATGCAAGAAATTATTCCAGTATACTCCTGTTTATCTTACAAAATACTACATAGCTAAATAAATGCATTGTTTTAGAGTCTTTGGGTAATTACTTCTACTATTATTATTTAGGTAGCTTATTAATACAACCAGGCCAGGAGGTTGGAATCATTGCCAAGTTACGCCCTCCCTGCTCTTGAACTGAAGCAATGACATGATGAAGAAACTGTCTTACTCAAGTATAGACCCACAGCAGCATCTCAAAATGTAAGATAAATTGATTTTGATCACACACCTCACATTCATTTACTTGTTTAATTTATAAAATGCACCTTGAAAAACACATTTGCTTAATGTAAAAGCTCAAAGACAAATAAAGAAGACTGGACTGGACAAGAACAAACATTTCCAAACTGGCATCCCTTTAACTCGGTCACAAGCTGCAAACTCACAGTGCTCCATAAGTTCTTATTCAGTACGTGAATTATGGGGTTAATTTTCTCCCTAATCTAATGGAAGGAAGAAATCCCATTACATTCAGAACCCTCAGTAGGAACAAGTATAGCTCTTCATTTAGTTATTAATATTTACAACTGTCATCAGAGGCATTGTTTAGAAATACAGCAAATTCTCTTTCCTTCTTGACCTCTGGAAGGTTTGAAAATTTGCTATCCATAAAACATGAACAGTAATGATTAGATTTATACCAGGGTGCTTAGATAGTGGAGACAACAAGCAATGAGTACAAAGCAGATGATTTTTGAGTAAGAGTACTATTGGAAAAATATGTTTCTGGTATTAAGCTGTGATTCTGAAGGTCTGGGCGGGCAGTGGATATGTAAATTTAGTTGAAAGTCAGTGGGAGTGGTGGCATGATTAGCACATTAGAACTTAGCTGGTGATGTTCATGTCAATTTTGTAACAAAACCCCAACCAAGCATGCAGAATTACCTAGCACAACATTCTTATCAAGCTCCAGATGTAAATGACACTGTGCTCTCATTCTCTTAATTTTGCTTTAGCAGTGGGATACGGGGGTGGTTTAGGACTTAAGGTCATCAACTTGGTTTGGGGGATGCCTGAGACAAGCAATAATGTGGTTAGTAAGCATTATTAATATCTGTGGATAATAATTCACGCAGTTAACATGGCAGAAACAGGCCTAAAAAATATAAAAGTTTGCTATTTGAGTGTGCAGAAGTAAAGAAGCACAATCAAGCTCCTTTAATCCGAACAATTGATCTAAAGAAAAATTCAAAGCATGAGGTCGATTAAAAAGCTCACAAAGATACAATTTACTGTGAACATTCATAATGATTCCTGGCCAGTCTCCATTTTCCTTTAGCTAAGTAAATCTGTTTTATTGGAAATCTGATTCTGAGATTATTTGTCAGTGGCAAAAAATCCTGGCAAAAAACCCCAACCAAATGAAAAAACCTACCCAATCCCACCCATTTTCCTTAAAATAAAGGCATCATTTTAAGGTTCCTGTGAGACTGGGACCCATGTGATGCTTTCACACCTCTCCCATACTTTCTACAAATTATAGTGCAAAGGAGTTTTTTCTCCTTTATTGTATCTGCATATATTTTTTTTTCACCATTAGCTTGGAATATTAGTGTTTAGCTGCTGCAAAGGTTTTTTGCTTGATAACCTCTTTCTTATTTCCAATTGTTTGTTTGTCTGGATTATAAAGGAGAGGTTGCCAACTCGCACTACAAAATATGCTCTACCAACAATATCAATAAAACCTGCTAAAATAACAAGGGAATTTTTAAGGCTGCATTCTAGATTTTAGCATCCATCTTCTGATTTACTGAGAAGGTAAAACATGTGCATGAAGCATATGGATGATGTACTGTTCTGAAAGATGCTGCGACTAGAAGTGCTGAAACACGAGATGCTGACTCAAAGGTGAATTTATATATACCATTATATTTCTTTGGGTTTGTTCCAAATAACACTGGAATGAATTTGAAAAGCTGCTCTCTCTATCTAGAGGAAAGAACAGAAACACTCAAAACAGTCTTCAACTTGTTGCCTTTTTTTGGCATTGGCAAATACTACCTTTCTTACAGTTAGAAATATGAAACTTCATTGTGCTTTAATTTGTGCTGTAGAAAACCGATTTTGAAACTATTTCTATGTAGGAAAGTATTCATGTTCCTCTCTGAATTGGCCCAATGTACTGCAGGAGAAGAGAAGCAGGTTGATGGTCCTGGTGATCCAGCCCTGCCAGACACCCCACTGGATACCTTATGGAAAGCCTCCAAAGATAAACTTAATGCTCTCTGGTTGTTTGTCAGGTGCATGCAGGTCTAGTCTCTATGAATAATTTAGAGACGTTTTAAGTTACTCTCATTACAAATGGCATTGAAAAAGAAAACAATTAGTCAATCTGGTGGGGCCCAAAAATATCCAGCTGTGTCCCTGTACCTGTCTCCAGTAATTCCCTCTCTCTTAGCAGGGCAACAAAAGGCTTCCTTTTCATATTCCTTTGCATATTCATGCTCAGTTTCTGTTCAGTAGGAAGCAGAGGTTTATTTTAGTATATCAGAGTAGATACACTGATGTCCAGAGGAAGGACAGACCCCTTGGAGGATGTACTGCATTTAGTGAATTAATCCTTTTTCCCTCTGGAAAATTTGCTTGACCAAAGGTGGCAGATCAGGTCCCACATCATAGTTGTACTCTGTGTTTGCTTTGCTTGGTAATGCCTTTAGCCCTTCCATTTTCTGTTGTGCATTTAATTTTTCAAGTGTTCATCCATTTTTTGGATATATAAGTTGAATTAAAATATTTAAAGCCTAGACGTTATGGTTCTGGTGGCTGTGAAAAATGAAGTGAGAAGGACTTCATAATGATAAATAATGCCAAAATTGATATGCTATGATTAGTCTTCTGGGTGTAATTATAAGTTTATTACTAAAGTCTTGAATGCAGTCTTAATCTATTGTATAAATTGTGTCATAAACATGAAGCCATTTTCTTACGTGAGTTTAGAGGATTTTTTTTTTAGACCTGTATATAGGGCTTGATACAAATGCTGTGCCAGTGCCAAACTGATGTTTGAACTTGTTGAGTTTGACTGAAGGAGCCAGGCTGAGGTCTTGGGGATTGGCACTATCAAAAATGAAATTATAATTCAGTCATATATTGTACTTATAACTTTTCATATCAGTATCTTCATCTTGCATATAGCAATAAAAGCTTTCCATTAATAAATCATCATCAATAAAAAAAGTTGAGTTTACTTTATTTTTCATCATGATAGTGAGTTTTAAAAATGATTAATGACCTAACCTGCTGATTTTTAAAAGCCAGGATAGCAAACATATTTATTGCATGAATGAATTGCCTGCAGCTTTTTGTGTTCTGCATTTTTGAAACAAATCAACCCAGACTTTCCATGTCAGTGTAAATAGATTTCCAAAGCATGGATTTCAACCATTAGTACCTAAAGGTGTCTGAAAGAACCTCCATGTATGTAAAGATTAGTGAAACACAGGTCTCTTGAAAAAGGTGTATTTTGCAGGACACTTTGAGATAGTGAAAACTAATATAGATTTTTAAGACATCAGTCCACCAAAGTCAATGGTGGAATATTATTTTAAGACTTGTGTATATCTTCCTCTCCATAAAGTATTTACTAGACATCTTTTCAGCCTGGGACAGTTCTATCATTAATATTACCATTAATGATATGTTGTCAAAACATAGTGAAGCTGGCAGAGTGAAAGACAAAACAGTAAATAGCTCATGGCCTAGGCTGGAAAGCAGCCACATGTGAATGAATCCATATATATATATATATATATATATATAGACCTTCAATAACACTGGGAGATGCAGGTGTGTTTACAACCCAGGAGATGCGAGCTCAGGCACAAATGCATATGTAACACAGATAATGTAGATGTAAAGCAATAGGAAACTAAAAATCTTTCTCACAAATTCTTTTATAGGGTAAACTGGCAGTTTACCAGAGCCAGCATCTCTGCAGGATCTTACCTTTCCATTCTTCAATGGATTAGTTGTTCGCATGTTTTTAACATATAACTCGTATTAGAAAATACAGGATAAGATAAAAGGGGGAAAGTTGGGGAAAAGTTGCAAGGAAAGAGAGGAATTCACTTTAAAATCTTTATGTGATATCTCTGGTGTATAAATTATATGACACAGCTCTGGAGGAATATATTATCTATTTTTCTGGTTTGTGTTTTAGACTTTGTGAACTGTATTGTGGTTGGAAGCAATGCATAATTGATAAGATGTAATACTGACTTGATAAATTCCTGGCAGTGTTTGTATACAGTTGGAAACTGAGATAAATTGTTTAACCAAGAGTTGGGAGGTGACAAGAGAATTGGTGCCTGCCCCATTCACCCTGAGCCCCACAAAAGCTTGGAATTATATTTCCAGGTATTATTTCTGCATGTCAGGAAGATTCAGTCACTCACCTTGAACAGCACATAGATGGAAGAGGTTTCTAAAGAGACCTGCGCATGAATACATAAAATGATACCATCAGATCAAGTGGAAGTTCAATTTCTAATTCAATACAAAGCTTTTATCTTAAATAAATACTTTAGTTGCAATGTTAGGTGGCCTGTGGCGATCACATTGACAAATATGTTCCTTGTATTACAAAGTGGCTTAAATCTGGGACAGTGCTTGCAACAAGTTATGTAGAGGAAAGCTTTTCCTAATGAAGTAAATTGAGGTATGAATGACCATATTTTATTCTAGGGGGAACTCTAATGATTCTGTTGGTTACTTGGTGTCATTCAATTACAAGAAGGACTGCGTAGAATAACAGAGCATAACTTTTCCTTTAACAACAACAAAAAAAAGACTTTAGATGTTTTCTGTGGGCACCATAATGCAAGCTCTTTACAATAGACTTCAGCTTAGGTTAGAAAGTCCATATGTCTCCTGCAAGACAGCAGATAATGTTGTTTCTTTGGAATTGTCCTTTTATTTGCAGAAACAGTTGCCTTGTGATTTGGCAATGGCATTCTCTACTCTGCTCATCTAAGTTGAATTCCTTGCCTGTGTTTTTCAGGATGCGGAACTCTTTTCTGAGTTATAAAAATGCACGTATAAAAATGCTATAGAAAATGTGAAAAGTGGAAAACAGGAGGAGTGAATGGGAGCAGGACTGGAAGTGGACACCCAGGGGTTATCAGCAATAAAAGGATTGCACATGAAGTGCAAGCAGGTTCAGGGAAGGATTTGTTCCTGACCTCAAAACCATTTTCAGTGGCCTTGGGGATAAGGACAGGGGAGCACTTCTGCCTGAGAATTAGAGAAGGAGATTATTGAAAATTATTTCTCCTGTATCTGGTGAACTGAAGCTTGAAAGCATTGATTTAAATATTGCACAGCTTACTTGTGATGTATGGGTATGTTTCTAACATCATATTACAAACACTATTACCTTGTGTAGCAGAGTTAGCAATCAGAAACTCATTATGGAAGGCATTTTACAAATGCTAGATGTTTCTCAGGCTTGTAGCCTCTGAGCACATTAGTGTTTTACTGGAAGTTTTCCATTAGGAAAATATTTACCTTCTTAATTCTAATATAATTAGGTACTTTGCTTGGGAATTTTCATGGTCACTAATTAGGTTAATACTGATCATTATAGCAAAAACATAATTAATTTCCCATAGTAGGGGGAATTGAATGAATTATACATTTAAAGCTAAATTGAATCAGTCAACAGCAAGAATGAACAATGGCCATGCTTCTGATTTCACTGTCTGAAGGTTTCTCATAAAACCTTCACTTATATAATACAGATGGATCATGTGTGTGTTTCAATAACCAACCATCAGCAGTAAACTCATTAGAGGTTTAAGAAGAACCAGGGCTGACATTCCAGAAGATGCAAGGGGAATCACTTAATGTATTTTAGGGATGCAGAGGCAATTTGGGTTTACTTACATGCTTTTCCTTCTTCTTTGCTGAACAAAACCAAACAAAATAGTCTGATGAGCAAATCCTCCTCACATCTGCTCAGCAAGAGAGGTTCCCTGGGTTTGTTGGCTTTCTCATGCCATTTAGGAGATATACTCCCTTGAGGTGTCTTCTGCACATGTGATATTGCTCTCTGCTGAAGAGTCCTATCTCTTTTTCAAAAAAAAAAAAAAAAAAAAAAAAAAAGAGTGGTGGTGTGCCCTCTCCTGCAGCCTTGCTAATTGCCTGGCATCCAGCTTGGATGGCAGAGTTTGGGCCCTAGCTGTATCAGGTGGATACATCCAGCAGGCTCTCAGGCTAAAGAGATAAGCAAAGCTAAATATTGTTGCTTCATGACAGTTCCTATCCTGGTGCTTTCTGGTCCTTCAGCTTCCTTTCTTTCAGGGAAAAGAAGCAAGAACTCAAAAGCCACAGCTTCCCCTGGTCTTCCCCACCAGGAGCTGGTATGAGAAAAGCTTAAGAGATCTTTCTTTGCATGTAAGGCTCACTAGAGGTGGAAAATCTCTCCCTGGATTTAATAGAAAAATGTAATTAGGGTTAACCTTAATTGAAATAATTGTAAGCTATTAAAATAGCTATTAGCATGCCCTATCATTTGCTATCAGAGAGATGCAAATGTGCATCACTGCATCAATTCATGAGAACACAGATTGGAAGCTGTTAATTGTTCCTGTAGTCCCCGCCCCAGAGACCCAGGAGGTTTTTGTTCCTGTGTTACAAAGCCCAGAGTGTGCCGTAACCTCTCTGTTAGCAGCAGTAAACTAAGGTGGGTGTTGGCAGAAACAGAAAGACATTTTCATCCTCCTGCATTTGCAAAACAGTTTTACCTTCAGTGATGCAAAATGGAACATATCCAGAATGAAACCTCTGTACATTTTTACATAGTTTTATAGCAATGATCCAATCCTATTTCTAGTAAAGATTCAATGCTTTAATGAGCAATGGGTGAATAAGATCTTTTGGCCTGGGCTTCAGAAGTGCACCACTGTCTATAAAATACATGTTATTAAGAATCACTGCAGTCAAATGGAGGATTATGTAATTCTTTGGCAAATGGACTCCCTGCATAAGTACTTGGAAGTTGTAAGTTTGTTAACTTTGTCTTCCCAGGCTGTAAAAGGGTCCCATAATAGCCATTTCTCTCTGCTTGCCAGGCATTGACATTAACTCTAGAAAGCTACGTAACAGATGATTCAAAAGAAAGCAGTATCTAAACATGCACTATCTTGTTATGTGCATTAATTACCTCCAACAAGAACTGACTATCAGGTAAATATAAACCAGAATGTGGTTTGTTTGTTTGTTTGTTTTTTTTTGTAGATGAAAATATATAAGTTGTAGTAGCTCTAAAAAATGTTGATCCTAAGATAAAATTCAGGACGTAGGTAGGTCTAATCCATGACTATTTTTACATGAAACAGTTCTTGATTTCGAGAACACTGTCACCATATATTGAGAGCATGGTTTGATCTCTCTTTTTAAAAATCACATTTCTTTGAATATAGATTAAATTTCTTTTCTTGGCATTTATTCTTGTGCCACCAGTGTCAAAACAGAAACCGCAAGGATTGTGATAAAAGAAAAACTATTTCATGTCTTTACAGCTTCTGTAATTGCCTTTGTGTCCTTTTCTGAACTGCTGCTCTGTAATTCCTCAGTCCCTTCTTTGAACAGCAGCTCATTGTTCTGAACTCATATGCCTACGATGGCAACAGGACCTTAAAATGCAGTGGAAAAACTCAGATATCTCCAAGTGGCATGGTAGAAAATAAACTGATTACTTCTCTCCATTCATATTAATAGATTCTGTTCTCAGAGCTTAATTCTGATCACTGCCCCAAGCAAAAATGAGAGTGTTCAGCAGAGGTGTGTGGTGTCGGTGATGAAGCCACCCCCCATCTTTTCCCAGGTTGGGCAAACTCGACATAAGTACTCCATGCACACAGCTGCAGCTTCAGCCTGCAGGAGCTCCTGCAGCAGCTTCCCTTCCCCAGGAGGGGATTTTGCCAGTGGAATGGCACTGGCTTGGATTGCTACGCCTCCACTCGCTTCCTACGCACTCTTTTGTACTGTCACCATGGATCAGTGTAGAAGCACAGCTTCACAGGTCAAAGCCTGGTTAGACTCTGCTGAACATGCTTCCTAAGTGTTGTGCTCTCCCTGTCCCCAGAGAGCAGAATCTATTTCTCAGGGCAAAATGTAAGCCAGATGGGATAATGCATCTGAAAACTTGAAAATCAGATCCTTTGAATTTTTTCGCTTTATGATCTTAATTTATGCACATATGAAAGTGAAGCATGGCTTTTTCTCTTTCTCCTTGTCTCTTTACTATCCAAAACATTTTAAAAAATCATATTTTCCAATAACATTTTAAAAATTGTTTTTGAAATTGAGACAATTTTGAAAGATAGCCCATCAAAAACAGTTCCAGCAAACAATTGTAAAACAAACTGTGAGCTTTATCTTTTCTTTTCCTTACCAGCTGTATAAGGAATATCTGTCTAAAACAGGTTGATTTGTCTAGCACAGCATGAGCAGTGTGCATTAGAACTGGCAATAAAACACAGCTCTCCAATGCCTGTCTGGTTCTTTAGTGAGAAAACTACTCTTTCTCTCCCTCCAGCTCCTCATTTATTACAGTACACACCTTACAGTTTCAAAAATAAAGGATATTAGTTTCACCGAGAAGACTTTCCTTAAACAAAGCATGATTCTGATTTAAGAACCCTGTTCAGTCTGTGCTCTGCATTGGAGAAAGCTCCATTGAAAACAAGCATGCACCAGGAAAGAAAAGATTAATTTGTCATGTGCTTTGGTGCACATTTAAATTCCAAAGCAAACTTCCAGATTCTGCTGGACATACAAAAGTATGTTGAATTTAAACCTTGACTTGTTACAAATGCGAGTACTGAACCAGGGAAGTAACAGAGCCAATAGACACAGGAAATGTAAGTGTTAATGAGTAAACACAATTGAAGTTACCTTTTCCCCTAAGAGGGTTCTCACAAATAACAAAAGGTTTGTCTAAACTTTCCAAAATGTTCCCCTTAAAACTGCTGCTAAAGATGGAAAATGTCAGGCAAATGCTTTAAATTTGGCAACTCTGTAGTTGATTGAAAACAAGGTATTATAGATAAAGTTGGGCAGCCAAAATAATGGAGTGCTGAAAGGTTTGCCCCACTACAGTTATTACTAAAAGGCTATATGGTCATTCTCAGGCAGCAATGGCAAATGTTTGTTTATTTCCTTTCCAGAAGCAGAAAGTTTTAGAGGGTTGTCAGTTAACTTTGGTGTTATGGGTCAGTGTAATTTTTTTAATACGACGACATATTTATCACTGGAGTCACTCAAGACTATTCCCTGACTACTAAACGTCACCATGTAATTGCATACTTTCTGTTCAATCACTTATTGCTGTCTCATTTTGGACACAGGGCAGTATATTATCTTTAAATATAAATGCCTGCTCATTAACTTGGAAGATAAATTATATTCATTTTTCTGACCTGACTGGTCTGATACAGCTGTAATATACTGGCTCGGAACAAATGCAGACTTTTAGAAGACCAGTTTATTTTGTGGGCAGAACCTAGGAGTGGGACATGTACAGCATGGATCTTATTTTGCTTAAAGCTGGATAATCTCTTCTACTCTGGCCTTAATCATATCATGTGGGGATATAATTCTGCTAAAATGCCCCAGTATAAAGTGGAAACCTCTCCTTAAAACTGTGGAATGTTTTTCTATACAAACACAATGCTTTATCCATAGATCACAGCTGAAGCCTTGATCTCTAAGCTATGTCCACAGGTAGGTAATTGCTAGCTCAAAGAAACTGAGATAGAGACATCCAACGTCTTGCACATGGTCATACAGCAGATTAGTGGCAGCAGTGGGAACATCAAGTCTTATGACTCCAACCTTGTGCTCAGTGCATTAGATCATAGTTTTCTTGTTTATATCACTGTATTTTCTGAAAGGTTGGTTTTTTGGGTTGGTTTTTGATTTTTTTTTCTAATCAGATGCTTGTAAACTGAGTTGCTGACTGTAATCAGAAATGTATTTATCACTGACTCTGGCTCACAACCAAGCACACTGTTATTTTTGAAACAGGACAGCATGTTCCTCTCATTCCAAGGAAAAGTTAATTATGAGTTGCAGGAGGGTATGTCGTGATTTTGTTGTGACAATTTGTCCTCTATTGTGTCACTATTGCAAAAGGCAGTTTCTTAATTCTCATTTGGTGCAACAGCATTGCCTTCAGTGAGTTGCAGCTTTAGTATCCTGATAAAATGAAGCAGGGTAGTTTTATAAAGCTGGTGACAACGGGAAGAAATAGGCATGTTTTATAGTTGAGGGAGGATGAGAAGACAAAAAAACCTCTCTGCTTTTATAGTTCAACAATCATCAGGTACCCTAGCTACATACTATTGTTTTTTCATCAACCAAGAATATTTTGTGGTCCATAACCCATCATGTGAGAATGTAAGCTCTAAACTCTGTTTGCTGTGCTGTCATGGTAGCAAAAAACTTCCACTTGAATGCTGGCTGTCTAGACTTGGGCAGATGTGCCTTAACTTAGAGAGCTGTGCACCGTGACAAGGAAAAGGATGGATTAAATGATGGTACTGATCTGCTAGATTGAAATGCTGGATTTATGTTTGTCTGTGTCTGATAGCAACATTAACTTAGAGTTCAGTGGCAGAGTGACTCCATGCAACATCAGGCCCCCCTTATATTATCTTCTGTTACAGTCAGTATTCGTTTAATGTAAATCCATGCATTTGTTTAAGTTCACTCACTTTGTTTATTAATTCACAGTTCATAAACTGTGAATCTTATAATCTTATTTTAATAGCTAAATGAGTAAGCACTTGCTTCAAACCATACTTCAGGCTAGAGACACGTTACAGAAATACCAGCGTACTTTTCATAAAAAAAATACTAACCCCAAGGCAACTCAGCCACCAGAGAAACATCTCTGAATATGACATCTGTTTGAAAATAAATTCTCTAATGGCTTACGGATGCAGCTTTTCTACAGAGAGAATGAACGAAGCCAAATTGTTTTATAGTTGTGCCATCCTCCATGTTATGAGTTGTCTTGTATCAGTATCACTGTGTTATCCCTCCCACGCCGAAATACAACTTGTAATGTGTAACTTCACATCATTTAATTGGTGTAAAAAAAACGTACTGCACTGGCTTTTCAGGGCTAGGCAAAGTGATCATAGTAGATCTAGCCCACCCAACAAACACAGAGCTCTGCTTCAGGGAAGACTGCTCCTTAGCCTCATAAAATGCTTGTAAGACATTTGTCACACCAAAATTGCCACTGGGTGGTCCAGAAAAACCTGTACCATGTCTCAGTACCCTGCATAGTTCTCCAACAGATTCCCAACAGGCTTTTGACTCTCAATTACTTCTTCATACCATCATAACATGCCCAATGGTATGCAACACCTACCCACATATCTATAAATGCCATGAATATACACTCTGACAGACTGAATTTCATTAAATAACTTAAAGAAGGGCCAGATCCTAAGCTATAGTGATATAATTCCAGTGGGGTACTATTTTCTTTTGGAGAAGCACATTGGCTGAAGTTGAAAGGTGAAGCTTGGGAGTGGGTTCAAATGAAACACTGATGAGGAACAACCTACCAAGGGCACAAGTGTGTGCAGAGGAGAGGGAATTGAGCACAGAAATGATAACCAGCAACAAGGACCAATGACTTTGGAAGAATTGGCAAAGAAAATGGTGGTAGAGAATACAGCTTTCACTTGGACCACCTTCTGGACTGAAAACAATTTTGGGAGCCAACAAGAACTGCCAAGAGAAAGTAATTGTGTAGATTGAGATCAGCAGTGGAGGGGTTCCAGACGTGGGTAACATGTAGCTGGAAAGAATGAAAAATAAGTTTAATAGTGGAAAGGGACAAGGAAGGCAGAAAGTTAGAAAGTGCCCTTCTAGACAGCTGTTGCCTCACAGTTTCAGCAATCTTATAATGATAAATCCAGCACAGTTTTTAAAACTTGGTTTTTAAGATAAACTTTTTTTTATACTTTGTGGTAGGTTCATGAATATTTTCCACATATCCTTTGAAGTTTCCAATACACTTTTTCCCCCAAGCTACTTGTGCATCTACCTTTCTTAGAAAAGATGTGAATGCTAGATTGTCATTTAATACAGCTGAAATGAAGCAGTTTTACTTTAATGTCTGCCTTCATCTTTTTGAAAAGCAGAGAAATTAAGATACATCTTTTTGAAAAAACCATTTAGATAGCCAAAGTAAATTTATGCCTAAGTCAAACTTGCATCAAGCAGAAATAAAGGTTTTAAAGCTAATACCTTACTGCCCCTTCACACAGTTCCATACAGTACAAACCCAACTCATCTATTCCCCTACCAAACCAACCCTGCTCTAGTGCCATCGTGCCCTGGAGGAATCATGTTTACTTATCTGCTCTTCTAGGGTTGGAGCTAATCCTCCACAGACGAGCTCTTCACCTAAATGTAAGCTTGCAGTATTCAAATCCTTTATTACTACGGGGTATCACTAGGATCAGAAGACAATTCAGGCTGGAAGAGAATTAAGGAGGTCAGAATAGAATATATATCACTTTGTTTCTTTTAATGGAAGAAGACGGGTCTTAGAGAAGGGGAAAGGAGGGGCTAATTGGCTTTAAAATAGCTTGTTTTATAGAATTGACTGGCAAACTAACCTCAGATTCATTTGTTACGAAGTTTTCCTTTTTTTTTTAATCATGTGAAGCTCCCCATTGATGAGTATTTGTGTTTCAGAAACCTTTGTGGAAGTTTCTGCTAAATAACAGCCAGACTGGAAGTTGGGCAATTTTTGGAATCCCATGCATAAGCTACCAAACATAAAATGGTTTTAATGAATTAATTCAGTAGCTTTTTATTAAATACCTCTAAAATGTAGATAAAGCCTGAGTACTTCATGCAAATAATACTGAACTTTGTGATTCTACAGCTCTTCCACAGAATTCTTTATCCTGATGTAGTTGTATAAAGCAGCAATATTTAAAAGAACTAGAATTATACTTCCAGTTTATATATAATGTGATTTTTTTTCATGGAAGGAAGCCTTTTAATAAGACAATAGAAATGTTAAACATAAAATGTATTTAAATAGGTTCCTGCATTTAACAGGGATTTTGACAATTCTGCAGGCCACATACATTTTTAGTAAAAATGTTTCTTTAGATTCAGTAATGTCATTAATGCATCAATAGAATATTTGTGGTGCCATCAGAATGAATGACATATTCTGGTAGTTATTTTAAAAGTAAGAACAGAACATATGTTCAGAAACAGCATAAAGAACAGCTCTGCTAAGTCAAAAAAACAGAGTAGATCATATGTTGCTGTACAACTTTGAAATATTTGAAATAATTAAAAGGCATGCTAAAGCTTTTATCAGTAAAAAGAAACATAAAATTAGATGGATGCAGTGTTTTGAACCCTTATTACCTTTTAAAATATTTTTACAATACTGCTCCTAGTGACTAAGTTCAATGGGAAAGGAAAGTAACAAGTACTCCACAGGCTGGAGTCTCAGCTGTGCAGGAACATACACAAAATAAGTCACTGCAATTAGAAAGAAATAAAATGCAAATTATATACTATGCATAAGCCTCCCAATAGGAATGGCTAAGGATACCAGTTCATTCCAGAGAGACCCTAAGAGGTCTGGCTGCAGCTACAGCCTTATCCTGTTGCTAAGGGGACAGTATTTGTCAAGCACTTTCTTTTGTTACGAGATACTGCCATCCTCCTCTACAGAGATCAGTTTCTCCTCCTTTACATGCAGAACAGCTACACAAAAGTACTCTGTGCAATTCAGGGGCGGCGGCTCGAGCTCACCAGGTTACAGGTGGGAGGGCAGAGAAGCAAAGCAGAGGATCAGAGAGTGCACTACAGACAATTAGAGGGAGATGAAGAGTGAGAGTGAAAGAAGCTGTTTCATGGCAACAGGAATGACTTTATCAAGGTTAGCCAAGCGCAGTAACTGTGGGTAGGTTTGGCCAGAGCTAGTCAATAAAACAGGATTGGCACACGTGCTACAAGTTACTAACGCTGTAAACCAATTTGTGACTGTTATTGCTACCCCTTCCTTGGGAGGATGATTAGCACCCTGTGCTGCCACCACCACTGCAAGCACCACTTCTGTGAGCTACCTGGGCCACAGGGAAAAGAATCTCTCCCACTCTCAGATTCTCAGTGCCAGCTGGGGAGCAGTCAGTTTTAAGGCCATCCTGACAGAAAAACTTCCGCACCGTTCAGGCAATCTGAGATTAAAATGTTTTAATAACCAACACTGTGACAGCTTTAACTTTGCCTCTGTGTATGCTGTGGTTTTACAGCTTGTTGCAGCTCAGTCTCCATTCACACCATTTGCAGTATCTCATCTCTATCAGATCAGGTCGTGAGAGCAAGGTCATTCATTTTGTGCTGGCGCAGACCAGACCAGTAGGCTCTGTTAGCATCCAGGATCTTGTTCTTTCTAAAAATAGACCTCCAGGAGAACTGGATCATATCTTTCCATCACCTTTTAATATTTTAAGTATGAATAACGGAAATTGAATTTGATTTTGCTCCATGGTATTACCTTTGATGGCTTTTTGATGAAGAAGATTTCTTCCATTAAAAAAACAGACATGACTTTCTGACTGGCTGTTTGTTCATACTATGTATCTTCCTGTTTTCATATCACTATTATATGCTATGGCTTCTCTAATTCAATGTTCACATAACTCCTCTGTAAGAAAGCATGGTAATTCCCATCCACTTGTGTGTTAGGATATTCATATGCAATACCTGTCTCTCAAAGAGCACAGGGGTTTTTTTTCGTTAATTTGCATTGAAATGTTTTGGGTTTTAACTGTAGCTGAACAGCTCATTTTTCATATTTTGCTGGAGATGCGAAGGCCATTTGCTGGGTTTTAAAATGTTTAACCTGATTTCCCAAGAAAACAAGGCTTCTGTGAACATGTTTTCTTTGTCAAATGCTTCTACCTGTGAGAGCTGAGGAAACCCTCAGCTTTGACACAGCTGTTCAAGTTCATCAAAACCCCAGAAAGAGTGAAGTTCCTTCTAGTTTCATGGAAACTAACTTTTGTGTAGAGGAAGGAGAATGAAATGAGTGCCCGCATAGAAGAAAAGGCAGGAGAATCAAGCAATTGTGACAGTTCATAATTTATACTTTTTGTTTGGCAGCTTCTTGACTGTTCAAACAGCATGTGCAAAGCTCTGCAATAATTGCAACATGTCCTGTTATCACAGGGGATGTAACAGAGACTATGGTGGGGATGAGCTAAGGATGTCCCACTGAGGAGGGATGGAGGTAAGTGGTAGAGAACTACATCTGCACGACACCTACTTCATTAGCTCACCTTCTCTTGGGAAAACTGGCATGTCTGTGTGGATTCTGGATGAATCTGGTGTATGATTGTTTTGCATAATTTTGGTTTATCATTTCTGTACTTTGTGCGAGCACATGCTCGCTGATTGGCACATTTCTTTGGAATTGCATTTAGTAATCCTAGCTGTATCTTCATGAGGTTTTTGTTTTGGAACAGTGCAAGGCAACACAGTGGAACAGTGTTTACTTTGGTCACTTGAGCCAGTTAAGTTTTTATGAGTGAGCCAACAAGAGTCATGTCATTTATCCAGATCTGAAGTTTCCATGTGACTTTTGGCTAACTGAACATCCAAAAGAATAATAAGGTATCAAAAAATCACATCCTTATTTATGTTTTAAATGTTTATTTCTGTAACAAATGCATTGCCCATGAATTAACAATGTAAAGATGAACAAAAATGTTTGATTTTGATTTAGCTCGCAGGACTTTTTCCAACTATATTCCAGATGGAAATCTGACTTTGTGAAGTCCCAAATTTGGCAGAAGTAAGGTGTTGCTGGAAACGCTGTTTTTCAGTTTCTCAATTATTTGTTCATGAATACAAAGTTACACACTGAGTAGTATTTGGCCAAGTAATTTGCTTCAAGAGTCAGGTTTATGGCTCTTCCAAAAAGTGGAGACTTGGGGGTAGCTGGTATATTGCTCTTACCATTTGTAGCCATGCAATTTCTGTCAGAGGCTCAGGCTGTCTTTCCTAGCTTTCAATAACTATGAGAAGCTAAGTAAGAGTCACAGGTTATTTACTTAGTGCCAACAACTTGATAATGCAAACCTTAATATTGAAAGGTCAGGTGTTCAATGTCCTAATAAAGAACACTTTGCATGCGAAACTAATCTGATTGCAAATCTGATTGGCAGTGTTCTCAAAATTGCTGCCAAAACTCCTTATGGGACGTTGTAAGCTGATATCCCAAATCAGTTAGGGCACAGAACTGTATAATAATTCTTAGCCATCTTTTTATCTGCTGGAGCAGTAGTATCTTTGGGAGATCTTTCTTCAAGATGTTTCAGAGGTCATGTTTTAACTTCAACATTATGGGTTAGAGATTTTGAGTTTGTCTGCTCATTTCAACATTGCCGCATCAGATTGTTTTGCATTCCTATAAATAATCCACATGGATAGAATACCCTGGAGCTGCACAGCATTGTGCAGCTTCTTTCTGGGATTTCTGTAAGGCTCCTCATAAGAAAAACAGAATTTCAGTTTTGTGGGAGTTTTGGTATCTTCTTTCAAAACCTGTTTTCATTCCAGAGTGAAATGGAACTGGAGAAAAGGTGCACACACACACACACACACACACACGCACACAGGGAGGTGCAGGTACATGTGAACACACAGTCTTGGAGCAGTATTAAGTGAAATTTCAAAGGAGTGAGTTTTCTAACAGAATGACTTTATATTGATAAAATCAAGATAGCTCATTTTAGTGTCAATAGTAAGATGCAATACAAAGTAAGTCTTGTGATTAAAAGTTTTTTTTCTGAAGTGGAAGATACCACATATTTTGCCTCCCTCCCCAATGGCATTTCAGTGAAATGACTGTATTTCTGCAATGAAATGGGAACATTGCACTGGAAAATTTACATCCAGCTGCTGGAAATCTTCTTCCACTCTTTGTGCAATCATGAACTCACTTTGTTCACATCATGACAATTATAGATAGCTTATCTGTCTGGCATCTTAATTAGGAGATTACTAATCTAGGGCTTCAACCTTTCTGGTTACTGATAGCCTGTGTTTTCTAACCCTTCAGTCAGTATTTTCATTCATACAAGCTATGGTTTTCATATATTCTAAGTCTTCATGAAGCACAGACTCTTTAAACTCTGGTTTAGAACTAAGAATATGGCTAAACTGGAAGAGAAAATCCAGAAAGGTTTTTTGGCAAGGATTATGCCTTAAATGTGCAAAGAATCTGTTTGTAACAAGGATCAGATAATTTAGAGTTCTGAGGTAATTGAGTATAAAATATTCGCTCATTTTAAGAAAAATCAGTGCAGAGTTCTACTTGGAAAAAGCAAATATTTTTATATCATAAGCACACACGCAAAATGTATATAAACAATGGCACTATGTTAAACAAACTTGGTCTTGTAATTTAATTATCACGTATGCTATGTATCATAGAATCATAAAACGGTCTGGGTTGGAAGGGACCTTAGAGATCATCTAGTTCCAACCTGCCACAGACAGGGATATAATTCATTAGATCAGGTTTCTCAGTTATATATATTTATATGCAATAAACATACAACTGTACTTTATCTTATACATATACTTACATAATATTCTATTACTGTACTATTTTCCCAGTAGCTGAGACCTTCATGTTCTTTAATGTATTTTTCCTCCTATGGAACTCATGCCAAATTTTCCAGCAGCTTTTAGTTGTAATTGGTGAAGTGCCTTCACATCAGTGCAGTGGGAGAAGTTTCTCCTGTGTAGGTAGCTTGTTGAACAGTTTAGGGTTTATGGGATAAAATTTTTTCTGTATGTGACAGTTACTTGTCTTGCTGTCAGCAAATTTTTTGTCACGGTAGGTGATAGTTCTTCCCTTTGACAGGAACATCTTGATAATCTGTGAACTGTTTGTACATTATGGATTTATTACCATTACTTAAGGTCTGGTGTTGAGCTGTAGTCATGCTTGTGTCCAGCTGTGCTTTTTTGGAAAAGGCAGACTCATGGGATCACATGTAAATGCTTCCAGCAGAATGAATCGCCCACTGGATTCAGTAGAAAGCCTCTGACACATCTAAACTGCCCAGTTGTGCTCATTTTATGCAGGGAATGGATGGAGCTATAGCTGATACTGTCACAATTATGCCACAGGAACAAAATAAAAATAGTTGAATTTTGGAAGTTTGTTCAAGATTTGTCCCTCCTGGTAACATTGAAAAAAATGAGACTCTTATGGTGGTGGGCAGGAGTATCTGCTGTTTGAATAAAGCTTAGAAATTTTAAACATGTACTTGTGAAAGTCAAGCACAAATAGAACTCATTTGATTCAGCATAGCTCTGGAAAGTCGTGTTTTGGTTCCTTACACATACTTTTCACACCATCTTTTTGTTGATGTGGAATCGTGTTTGTTTCACTGTGTCCTGGAACTGTTTTTTCCAAACTGAGCACATCATTACTTTGGTAGAAATTATGTGTTTCTTTTGCATTTTGAAAACCAAAAGCCTGGACTAAGAATTCCAATCGTAGTGCCATTAATTCACAAACACATATTCGTTCTTCACCCTCAAAAAAGAATTTGTCCAATGACACAAAGTTCTGCATCCCATTATGTTAATTGCATACATGAATCATAGAAATGTGATGACGTGTGAGGCTGTCCAAAAATTTTGGATGACTTTTTAAACATCTCACAAACTGAATTCTGGATTCTCTATTGGGTGGATGTCTCTGCCCTGGGAAGTTTTGCTGACATCTGACCACTAGTTCTTTTATATGGGGATCTTGCCTAAAGGATGGGAAGAAATAAAACAAACAAACAAAAAAAAAGGAGTAGAGAAGAATAGTAAGTGTAACTACATACTTGATCCCATGAGAATCTTCATCCTTTTGCCCAATACAGTTACATCATTAGCAAGATGGCCGTCAGCACAAATTGTACAGAAAACTTCAGGTCTGGAACACTTTCTAGGAATGAACAGAAAATCATCAGGGTGTCTGAGGTAAATGTCAGTGCTGGTACAGAGAAATATATTTGCCATTAAGCCCTGCTGACATTTTCTCTTCCAAGATCATTTTTAGAGCTGGTTCTGGTCTGGACAAATGTCTGTCATTTGGGACTCGTGTTTTCCAAGACAGCCATTTTGTTCAAGCTGACTTTGCTTTTAAATGCCCTACTTTTAAATTTTCTTTTTCTGAGGTGAAGAACAAAATTGAGAAAACACATTGATTTTTCCATATGACAAAACATTTCTGAAGGCTGCTAGGCTGAAGGAGATTAATGCTTCCAGGATTTGAACGGTGACTTAACATTTGGCAGAAAGATGATATTGGTACCAAAGATATTCCTTCTCACCATTTTGTGAAAATGTTCCTGCTTGGCCAGTCCATACGTGTCTGAAAAACCTGTCTGCATGTACTGATATGTTACCTTATAGCTCCAAATGCTAGTGAGACTTTCTGACACAGTAGCAGAATTTTATGCACAACCTACATTTTGTAAAAGATTACAATATTAAGTCCGTAATACAAGCTATCCACTTGGCTGTTTTCTCTGTTAGTTGCAGGAGCCACACACAGACTATGATGGTCCTTTTGCATGGAGTTTCTGGCATGCATGGAGGAGAGCACAGAAGAAGGATGTCCTGGGTGGGATAACAACTGCAGACCCCCAGGGAGAGAGGATGGTACAAGTGCAAGAGAGCTGAGGAAGAGGCATGGGAGGGAGAGCAAGGACCTGCAGCAGGTAGGACAGAGGAAAGAGGAGCAACAGAGGCTCCGACAATTCCTGTTGACCTGCTCCAACAGGTCCACATCCTTCTTATCTTGGAGGCCCCAGAGCTGGACCCTATATACTAGCTGGGTTCTCATGAGAGTGGAGTAGAGGGGAAGAAACCCTTCCCTTTACCAGTTGGCCATGCTCTTTTTTGGACAGCCTAGATTACAGCTGGCTTTCTGGTCTGCAAGTGCACATTGCCAGGACATGTCCAGCTTCTTGGCAACCAAGTCCTTGTGAATGAGGCTCCACATGAGAGTGTTATCTCAGTTTTATGCCCCCAAAACTATAGGAAAGTGAGTGTAGAGCTCCAGAATGTTATGGTTAGAAACAGAAGCCACCAAACCTGAGATTGCTGATACCTTTATTCATTACAGGATCTCAATTCATGCTCAAACACCATCCACCTGGTGCACCAAGTCAGTCAGAGGTGTGATGGGAGGAACAGAGAGGCTGTGACTGTGCTGCCATGTATTACAGGGAATGTGGAGCAAGTGAAGACTGCATGTGTGATTTCAAAGCTGCTGTTTAGCTTTATTTGGCTTTACTTTGTAAGACTTTTTTCAGTGTTTTTACAGGGCTGTACAGGCCCTCCTGTGGCCCTATACATGTGCACACATGGAAGCCACACATGTGTGACTGCAGATGCTGGGGCAGCAAAGTTCTGGAGGTGCTGATGAAAGCTTTGGTGTAGCCTCACCTTGAATACTGTGTGCAGTTTTGGGCACCACTATATAAGAAGGATATTAAACTATTAGAGGATGTCCCAAGGAGGGCAATGAAGATGGTGAAGGGCCTTGAGGGGAAGCCGTATGAGGAGTGGCTGGGGGCACTTGGTTGGTTCAGGCTGGAGAAGACTGAGGGGAGACCTCATTGCAGTTCCAGCTTCCTCGAGAGGGGCAGAGGAGGGGCAGGCACTGATCTCTTCTCTGTGATGACCAGTGACAATACTGAGGGAATGGGTCGAAGGTTGTGTCAGGGGTTGGATATTAGAAAAAGGTTCTTCCCCCAGAAGGTGGTTGGGCACTGAACAGGCTCCCCAGGGCAGTGGTCACAGCACCGAGCCTGGCAGAGTTCAAGGAGCCTCTGGGTAGTGCTCTCAAGCACATGGTGTGGGAGTGGGACTCGATGATCCTTGTGGGTCCCTTCCAACTCAGGATAGCCTGTGACTCTGTGAAGCACGGGTTGGCTGACACCAGTGCCCTCGGAGCTTTGGCTTCTGCCCCAGCCTACCGCTTTTGGAAGGAAATCCACGGAACACAGCCGTGGAAAGCGACGGGACCTTTCCCTGACGGACAGCAGCGTTTTGCGCCGGGAGCAGGATGAGGATGAGGATGGGGATGGGAATGGGGATGAGGATGGGGCTAGGGCTGGGCT
>VXBX01000635.1:39241-100987 GCA_013400415.1 Scytalopus superciliaris | reverse complement strand
CCCCCCCTCCCCCCCCTGCCCCCCCGCCCCTGCCGCCGCTCCCGCCCGGCATCCGCGGCGCCCGGCAGCGCCTCTCCTGCGTGCGCTCCCTCCGCTTGGTACGGCCCACCCCGCCGGGGATCATGGCGATTGATGGTAAGTAGGCCAATAACGGGCTCCTCTCTCTCGCCCCGAAGCGCTCCCCTCCCCCAGCCCCCTCCTCTGCCTCCCCTCCCCCGGGCACGGGCAGGGGGGCGGCTCCGGGGGGAGGCAGCGCTCCCACCGCGGCGGGAGGCGGGGGCGCCCCGCAGCGAGTGGTACCCCGGCCGGGGAGGGCGGCGGGGGGCGCCTCCTCTGCGCTCCGTCCCCCTCGGCCCGGCTGCGGGGGCTGCGGTGCAGGGGCTGTGTGATGATGGGGGAGAGGTGCGTGTGGTGCTCCCTCCTCGCGTCCCCCTGCTGCCCGGCAGCCGGGCGGGGGGAAATAAATCCTTGGCGCTGTGGCCGGCATCCTTCCTCCTCCTCCGCCGCCGCCTCCTGCCCCGGGGATGCCGGGCGTGCGAGGAGGACGAAGGCATCTATCCCCCGTGCCGTGAGCCGCCCTTGCTGTGCCGGGGAGGCGGGGGCGGGCGGTGCAGCCCCCCGGGGCCGGGGCTGTGCCCTCCGCGGGGGCCCGACCGCCGAGGTGACCCGCGCCCGGACCGTCACTGTCGGTGCTGGAGGTGCGCAGCCCTGTCCACCCTCCCCGCAGGGACTTTGCCAACTGCTTTAAAACTCGTCGTCCCTCTCCTGGCCCCGGAGTCTCTGAAAACTGAGTCCCGAGGTGAGGGATGCTCGCTGCTCTCCGCCGGTTGCTGGGAGCTAACAGGCTGCACGGGAGCTGGGTGTCCGCAGATCTTTCTAGTCATCACTTAGAAACAACAACAACAACAACAACAAAGGAGCGAGATGTTCTAGACACTTGTTGGGTTTGTTTGGAGATGATCATCCTCAAAGGCAGGGCTTCTGAGCTTTGCTCTGCAACCTCGCCTCTCGCTTCTGAGAGTAATTTTACACCTTGATAAAAATCCTTTAAAAAAAATAATTAAGAAATCCCAGAACTTTATTTACAGCCAGATAAGATCCTAAGGTATGCACCTTCCTCGTCTGTGTTGTTTCCTCCTGAAAGCATCTGTTGTTATAACTTAGAGAATCTAGGAAAACAGTGAGGGGAGAACAAACTGTTCTCGTTTGTTTCGCATGTGGGATACTCCTCTGCTGTCAGTTTCCCCGGATTAGTAATTCAGGCCTCTGTAAAGAGAAGTTGCACTGCGCAGGCAAAGCTGCGTGTTCACCCTGTCTTGGAAGCTGTGCACACCCGGAGTCTGAGCTGGCCAGCTTTAAGTTGGCTGGGTTCTTTTCTGCTGAAAAGTCCTCTTAATATTACCAAGAAGATAGCAAAAAAATTCTGCTGGGTCTGGACTTTTTACCTAACTCGAGCTCAGAAAGCAAAATAATATCAGTCCTTCAAAATCTGTCTCTGTTTTTATTATAAGGCAACATTATCCCAGAAATCTGTCAGAATCTGTTAGATCTGAAAGTATTCACAGTATGTGAAATTCATGTGTAATATTTTCAGAGGATTTAGGGTATTACTTCTTAAAAGTTAAAGCAAATAATCATGGATGAACAAAGCAATCTAGCCTTTGAAAAGAATGCAACACTTCTCATTATGCCCAGACTTCAGAAATAGCCTAGCTGTCTCATAGATACTTCTGTGAAACATCCAAAATGGCTCTTAAGCTCTTGAGAAAATTGGGTGCATAGTTTACAGTCAAATGTAGAGATGGGATAAAAAATAAATTCCGATCATGAAAGTGGTCTGCTGGGTTTTGATTCAGTATTCTTCCCGAAGAGAGTAAATGCAATGTATTTTCTGCTATAGTCTGTAGCAGGCATGCATCCTCCTCTTTGTTTTCAACTGAATAGCTGATTATCTTGATGTTCTCTCCCTCCTGTTTGTGCAACAGTACCTTGCCTTGACTGTGCTGTTTAGCAGTACTGTGCTCTGGCCAGCAGTGTTTAAAAATATGAGTTTGATTTGGTTGAATACTAATTCTTGAAGTCGGCATCAAACCATGGGATTTCTAGTCTAAACTGTCAAAATGCAGAATTTGTGTTGTGTGTAAGTAAATTGTAAGTGTATTTAAGTAAACAGAGAAAATATTTTGCTGAGTTTTAAAGACACAGTATTTGGCCAGATATTTTAATATTTTTTCTGATTTTTTTCTCATTTTTCTTCTTCTGTTTGAAGAATGAATATAAACTTGTTCAAAACTGCTTCAAAGCAGGATACAGATGTGAAGAATGCACAAAATTAAAAGAGCTCGAGTTAGAATTTGTTAGCTACTTTTGTCTGTTCTTAAAAATCTGTAAGTACCATTTTCAGTGTCCCTGTGTCAGCATTCCAGCTTACAGGTTCTAACAGTAAACCCCAAAGCTTTTGTAAAAGTGAGGCTTTTTGTATTGAGTGTTACAGAGAACCAGGGAGCAATTGGCCCTTTTGGTCAGTGTCAGTGCTTTGTTATGATCATGGACAGACTTCCAAAAGACAAGTATTCTTCATGTGACCAACTCCAAAACCCCAATCAGGTGATTGCAGGAACAATTACATCTTTTTCTTTAGAAAATTAATGTCATGTTAAAACATTGTCCTCTTCTATTTCTTTATAAAGACATCAGGTTACAGTTTGTATAGGTAAGGCAATCTCAGATTTGTGGGGAAACAACAGAGGACAACCCAGCTGAAAAAGCTTTGGCTCAAATGAGATTAAAGAATGGTATTTTTAGTTATTATTTCTGTGTAGCTATCTTCCAAAACAAAATCAGCATTAATTAAGAGCTCTGTTTTATGATGCAAGGTAATTTTTTCACAGGGACAGATTAAATTAATCTAATAAGGATAGTATCAGAACAGGAAGGTGACAAATATGGTAGAGGGTAAGACCAAACTGAAAGCAGTAGCACAACCAGACTGGTAGGCAGTCAGAGATGAAACTGCTCCCACCTACAGCTGCCCAGGCCTGGGGTTTTGTAGCAGTCTGCTGGGACTGGGGAGAAAGTTGAGGAGTCACTTCTGAGAACCCTTCAGCATCCCTGTGGTAATGTTCCTCATGGCAGCTTTAACTTGATTTCTCTATGCTGCTTTTCCTCTTTGAGCAATAGCAAAGCTTTGGCATCTTAAGAGAGGTCTGGGTGAGGAGCTAGCAATGGAAACCACATTGCATGGTGGAGGAAAAAGAAATGTGAAAGGTCGCAGGTGGCATACTTTATGACCAAGGCAGAATTGCCTATCTTGCATATCTTCTTGAATCTACTTTTACCAGATTTTTGGGCCTTATGAAAATGCTCTGACATAGCGCAAACTATACAAAAGTTTATGTTTCTCAAGGAGGGGAATACATCTGGAGATGAACCTTTTCAGACCAAGTTAATTCTTTCTGAATTTAAACTCTTCCCTATGCTGTACATTGTGAGGAGTTTAGTAGTATTAAAGAGAATAATGAGCTGGCCAGATAAAAGGAATCTAGTAGAGAAGAAAGAATTACACCTTGGTGCTGTCATCTAATAAGTCATTGCTAATGAGACTAATGAACATGGCTTCCCGTATTTTCCCCTGTGGTCCTATCAGTTTAGCACTTCTCCTTCCTGGTGTAGAGGCCAAGGTCCTAGGGTTTTGATCATTTTGTTGTTCACCTCCTGAGTGTCTCTGAAGAGTCCTAATCTCCTTTATGCTTCTGACAAGATTGTCCCCTTCTCCTTCCTCATCTGTCAGCTGTTTGGTTTGGAGCAGGCACTGCAGCTCTGTGTGCTGTGCAGGGATATTCTAGCCAGTGGGCTGTCCTCATGTTTGATGGGGTCTGTGTTTGTATTGTATTTGACTGCTGATGTTTATGAAACGTTGAATGCTGAAAGTATTAAGTTCTTAAAACTTTCTGTCAATTTTGTCTTAAAATAGCAAGTGAATTTGTAAACTTTAGGAGGATGGGGCAGGAAAGAAACTGTTTAATTATATAACCCTTATTTCCTTGGGAAACAAAGGCAAAAATTACTGAATGAATCTACTTTTTGCTTATGGATACAAAAGGAGAGAAGATTTTAAACACTGCTTCGTATAGGTTACATGAAAACTATGCCTAGTTGCAAATTTCCAGAATCCAGAAAAGGAAACAACAGAGCAATGAGCTGCTTACAGTTAGGTAGGAGTATCATGAGTGGCTTGTAGGTTGAATCTGGCCCAAGGAACAGTTTTATCTTGACTTCCTAGTTACCTGGGATATTGAGGTGTCACTGCAGTGTGTACTAGAAGGGTGTAAGATGACATGGAGCTCCTCAAGTTAGTTCTGATCTGAATTGGCAGCAGTGCTTCTGAATCCAAGGTGGTGCAGCTGGGGCAAGAGTTGAGCAGCAGCATCACTATTAAATAAAGCCTAAACGTAAAGAGATGTGTTTTGTACTTAGGCCCATTTTTAAACATATTTGTCAGATGTGGGGTGGATCACATGTGAGGGTATCAGATTTGATCAACCACAGAGTTGGTTTAATGCTGTCCTATGCTCGTTCACTGCATGTAGTGGAAACTGTTCAGTGAGTGTTGCCTGATATTGTCGTCATAAGGATGATTCCCTGCATTATTTGCTGACGACACTAAAACTTTGTGCCATATGCAAAATCACCAGTTTTCCCTGTTGGATTTATCTTACACCATCATCGCTGTGGTGTTGAATCTATTGAAATAAAGAAAGCCCTTAGCTCTGTGTCATCTTTTAGATTATAGAGGGGGCTACCTTTTTTATAAAAAACTCATCTAACCTCTAATGCTCTACAGACTTCTTGATGAGTTTGCTGTGGGCTGAGAGGAAACTATCATACTTAATATAAGAACAGTTGGTATGTTCAGTGAAGTTCTTCTTGAATGAATTCTGTTAATTTTTAACGCATAGCACTTTTGCACGTTGGAACTCTTGGTGTTCGAGGTGGGCATGAAGGAAAGCAAACACACAGCCACTAACTGATTAAAAAAGTTGGCATATGTTACTGCCCTTCAGCATACAGGAGATCTCTAAGAGAGGATAGACTCTTGCTGTCTTCCAGAGAACTTTCAGTTGTTTTAACTATTAGGTCATACTTTCTCATCAACCTAATTCTATTATAATTCTTCCAGCTTTTGTACTGAATAATGCAAGGATCCACAGCTGATACAAATTTTTTCCTGAATATTGTCAGATTTTGAACTGCTTAAGGCCAAGGGCCTATGTTGTGTGTAAAAGCTGAAGTGGATTTCAGGTCATCAGTTAATCCTTGCAACTACTGTTTAACTCTCGGTGGTGGGAGATGTTTTCTGATTTCTGAGTAAATCTGTCTCTAGAGTGAGAGGGGGAAACCTTGGGAGGGTTTTATTGTTAAGACAGCAAAGGAGTGTGGAGTTTGTGAACTAACAGGTTGCATTGTGCAAAGAAGCATAATCTTCAGTGTGGAAAGGAGTAGGTTCAGTATGACTAACACACATCTTACAAGTGTTATTTTTGTTTTGTAGGTAAAATAAGCAGTTTTTCTAACTGGAATCCTTGGAAATACAAATTCTTTGTAGTAATTTCCCTTTGTACCACGTTATCTGAAATGTGAGAAATCCAGTTACTGATACTATTCCTGTATGTTTTTCTCCATAGACCATAGAACCATTTTAAAAATAGAAATATTTCTCAGCTTTCTGTTTTTAAACTTTGCTCTAGAGTAGTGATTAATGGTGTTAACTGAAAAATGTAGGAATTAGCTAAAAGTCATACTAATTTTTCATCCTTTTTCTTCTCTCAACTTTTGTTGTTGACATATTTTTTTATTTCCAGAACATTTGATAACAGTGTACATTGCTTGGCAATGTATATTTAATATTTTTGTCATTTGCAATGAAGTTCCTCTTTCGCTGGGTTTCTTTCTATTCTTATTAAAAAAAAAATTACAGGTTTTATATTAGGTCAGATTTGAACCATTTATATTGGCTATTTCTGTGCTAGTTATATTTACTGTATTTCTTAATTTTCACCAGTAAGACTTATCTGAAGAAGTACTTGACTGAGAACCAGGTAAAATAAAAAACCTATTAACCTTTTATTTTTTAGTACGAATTTATTTCATTTGTCAGAAGAGTAGGGAAAGAGAAGTGTCTGGTCATTCTGGGTAGGAAAGAAGGTGAGATAATACTATTTCCATGATGGGAGAGAAGGTCCCAGATAACCTTTCTACTTTATAATGTGATCAGCTTACAAAATCTGTGCTGTCTCCATTTTATTTTGGCTTCTGTAAATCCATGTAGATGCTTCCATTTATTTTAGTGTGGGTAAGATTGGATGCAAAATTTGTTTGAGAAAAAGGAATGGCTATACCAGTTTTGATTAATTGTCATTGATTGCTAATTCAGTGATCAGTGTCATTGGTTCTGTTGATTACAAATATAATTCAAAAGTAAATATCTTCCATGAGAAAACTGTTTTAAATGTTTGTGACTACTTTTATGGTTGATAACAACAAACAAAATATTCTTGAGACAGATAGATGACCTTATCCTTAGGCTAAGAAGTTATTAGATAATGATCATTTTAAATGGTGTTAGCAAAGAAGACAGTCTTTACAATAGGAGTTTGTATTATAAAGCCAGAACATTGATGTCTGAGTTTTACTCTTGAAAACTTCTGGTCTTGAACATGTTTGTTGCAAATTTAATCTGATATTTATTTCCCTTATTAGTGAGTTAGACAGTGAATAATTGTTCTTTATTCACCTGCTTATGTCCACTATTGGTTGTGTTTTTTTCCAGGTCTAAGACTCTTAGTCTATTAAGTCACTCCTTATATGGAAACCACTTGTGTTTTAGCTAATATCATTGACTTTTTTTTCCCTTTCTCTATGTCTTCTCTGGTTCTATTTTTATTCTTTGAGGTTGTGGGACCAAGAGGAGACCATAACTGCACAAAACATACAAGATGTGGGCACATAAATAAGCATATAAAATAGCAAATTTTACTTTTTTAACTTGCTGTCTCTTTCCTAATAAATTCAGGCATTGTTTTCTTTTTGTTTGCTTTTTGACTAGTTCTAAACGTTCAACTTTAAACCTTTCATTTTTTACATGTGCAGTAGTATTTGTAGACTAAAATTATAAAAAGGGTACTGAAGGAATGCAGAGGTGCTTTTACAGGAAGAACAAGGATGGGCTAATGAATGTGTGTAACCTTTTTAGGACAAACACCATACTGATGCCAGCTGTAGAGTTGCTGTTCCGTCAGAGTCTTTTCATCTTTATTTATTTTCCATTGCAGTTAGCTGTCTGCTCATCTAAAACCAGATTCTTCCTCAAATTCAGTTCACGGTATGAGACAGTTTCTCAAGGAGTAGATTTGTTGATACGTGCAACCCAGAACACTTTCATTGTAGTTGTCTCTTTTAATAAATTTGGATTATGTTATATGAAACAGCTTAGCATAAAAACGAGTTTCCTAAGCATCTTGTATTCACAGTGGAAGCGTTAGTGTTGCCACATGCTTGAGACACGGTAACATTAACGGTGTGTCAGGCTTTATCACCTGTATCCCATTTTATGTTTCTGCACTGTGAAACCTCTATTCATGCATTTGCTGCACAGCCTGGTTGTTTCCTTCTCATGTGAGAGTCCTGCACGCTCAAGGCAGGTCTCCAGCCTTACCTGTGAGCTGTAGTTTTGACCATGACTGTGTCTGATGGGGTTCCCAGAGCAGGAGGGAAGGAGCTCTCCTGAAATGCACATTGCTATTGCTGTGCTCGAGCAGCAGCTACTTATCTGCAAGGTTGGGCTCTCAAGCTGTAAGGAACACTGTGCCCCTCACCCTCTTTGCACAGCTCAACCTGTGCAGTATTGTTGTTCTGCCCTGGAATTTCGTGGATTTGCCAAGGGAAAAATTAGTTGTCTAATGTTGAATAAAATGTTCGGTAAACGTTTGTTGAATGCGGTCCAAACTTTTGAAAATGCTAATTAAAATACAATCCTCAGCAGGAACGTAATTTATCATATAAAAAGTACATCCCCAAAATTACACCCGATGACAAAGGCTTTTGTGATACAGTGTAGCGTTCCACTGCAGCTGCTACCATGGTTTTGTTGCTGAGCTGAAGAATAATGAATTTTATACGCAGTAGGCTGAGTTGCACCAGTTTTGGTACTGGAACTGAGACCGTACCACATGTTTATTGAAGGGATGGAACGCACCCTCGCTGAGTTTGTGGGTGATGCCGGGTAGGGAGCAGTTCATAAGCTGGAGGGACTCTGACAGGTGCTCAGCAAGATAAAAAGCAGGCTGAAGGAACCTCAGAAACTTAACAAGGACAGATGAAGTCCAAGCCTGTGCAGCACTACAAGCTGCAGACAGGCTGGCCAGGACCAACCCTGCACACAAGACCTGAGGGTCCTGGTGAACAGCAAGTTCACAAACCAACCAGGTGCCTCGGACCTGTATCCAGCTATGATAACCCAGCATGAAAGGATGGCAAACCGGAGTTTGTCCCCAGAGTGCTGCTGAGGTGGGAGGTTACAGAGTACATGGCACACAAGGAGAGGTTTAGGAATACAGTTGTGTAGTCTGGGGAACCCTGATGGGAACTCTTTCTGCAGCCTCTCACTGTGTGTGGGGATCTGAGAGATGGAGATGAATTCTTAAACTGTGCAGCGAAAGCATGGGAGGCAGTGGGTGTGAGCTGCATCAAGCGAAGTCCTGGCAGGCTGTATGGAATAAGTGCTCACAGTGAGAGGGGGGACACTTTCCCTGCTTTCCCCTAGGGAACTGCCTGGAGAGGTCATGGAATCTTGGTCCTTGCAGAACCTGGTTGGTTGAGCCCAGAGGAACCTCCTGTAAAGCTGGTCCTGGTGCTGCTCTTTCAGAGCACCAGAAGTCATTTCCAGCCTAAATCGCTCTATGATAATGCCAGTGTTAAATTTCCTACACAATTGTTTTTGGTGCCCAGTAGTGAATTTTCAGCTGAAGTCCAAACACAGTAGGACTTTGAATTTTGAACTGTACTAGTTTTACAAAGGCCTAACATTTTCAATTAATACAAAATCCAGGAGGTACTTTATCTTGTTCGATGTACACCTTTTCATCTTTCAGTGTAATAGTCATCTTGGCAAATAGTGACTTGGTATACAAGATCTTTGTCTTAAATTGAGAAAATTAGACTTCATCAGGTGTTTCAGCTGCAGCTGAAAAACATCTGGCAGTTCTGTTTCTACTAAATGTTTGATTGATTCAGATATTTAGGGCCACTAGGTGCTTTTACTTGCTCAATAAAATTAAAATATTTTGTTAAATGTGCAACTCTGAAATTACTTAATCTTTCATTATTTTTCATTTTACTTCCATTGTCTGATATTACTAAAAGCTCTGTGTCCCCAGGTGGGTGTTACTATTCTCAGATTATGTTTTGAACAAAGTATTATGTATTTTTATATGCAAACTCACTTAAAATTATAAAATCTTAAATATTGTTTGAGATCACATTCATAGTCAAGATGAAATAGAATTAATAATGATGTGTATAAATCAAACTTAAATTTTAATTAACTATAAAATTATTGTGAACTAACAGTATATTAGGATCAATTACTTAAAAATAGTATTTAAAGAGTAACATTTAAGAGGGAGAACATTTGGGATTTGTGGGCACATGGACACAAACCCAGTCTTTTCAGCCTGAAGTGCTAAAATGGCTGTTGACATCTGGCTGTCATGCAAAATGTTTTCCTATTTTCTGTTTAATTTCTTTCAGTGCCCAGGTTACTGGAAGCTGAGAGAATTCTTGGCAGTTGGAAAGACAGAAAAACTTGTGTCAGTTTGTTAATCTCTGAGTAAAAGCAAGGTGTCAATAGTGTATTAGTTCCACAGTTTTGAGGAGCACTGGGGAAAAGATAAATCTGCACAGATGAATTTAGGAGAAAATATGTATTTAATACACTGGTTAATTTAAAATATAAAAGATACTTTCTTCAGTGTTATTTTCAAAACATGTAGGTCACTTGATGTATTTTTATTTAACAGTTGATTTTCATCCAAAAGCAAAATTTGGGAAAATCGTGGTAGATTAATCACCTGTTAAATAAGAAATAACATTCAGCATTTTCTAACAAAATAAAAAAAATAAAATCTTTACTGAATGCATGTAAAATGGTATAAATTTATTATGTAGCCTTGTAATCAATAAGAAGTCACATATGGATTAATGTAAAGGCTTTATTTAGTGGAACACCATCATATTTTAGCATCTAAATGATTGAATAAAGATCTGTTTCTTTAGAAGACAACAGGTAGCAATGCAGAATCCAAACCTAAAATTAGTATTTTATGAGATGATTTCAAGCTGGTTGATTTCACTGAGGGCATTGAATATTATTAAAATCTACTGCTGCTCTCCTCTCTCAGTTATTTCCAGGTGAATCCTTAACTGTCTGGCATCTGTATAATGAAAAATTCTTTTAGTTTTTTCAGTAGTTTTAATTATTTCCTCCCTGCTGAATTTAAGACTATCGAGGGAAGAAATTCCAGGGAGAAGACTAGGGACTGACTTTTCAGTCACTATTCTGGTTTCTCTTTTGTGCCCTGAGGATGATTGCAATGACTTTAAAGAAGATGGTAATCTTCTTCCTAATTCCTTGTTGTCATACAAGCAGATTATTTTTTTAATTTAGTTTTTCTTATATTTTCTGAATGAAAATGATGTTGTCCAGCTTCTAGAATGCACAGAGGGAATTATATTGCTGTTGTAACTGGCATTTGGAATGGTGATGACTATACAAAACTCATGGGATCCTCAGACTTACTGATACTTGATTTCCCATTCGAGAGTATCTTTGAAGCTTGCATTTCATATTATTGAATGTGAAAAAAAGTATGTTGACATTAAATGAGGATTCTTTTTATTTTCACAGACATTTGATTTTATTCTAGAAGAGCTATGTTTTACTCCGTTTATCTGATTCCTTTTATCCCTTTCCCCCTCCAGTGTATGCATTTCCTGCAGTTATTTCTTTAAATTTAACTACAAATACAGGTATCCTTAAAACTTTTACCATGCCATCTACTAGTGTTAACAATTAAGAATGTTAAGTATTAGTCGATATTATACCATAGTATATGTCATAATTAATTTTTTATGGAATGAAGGAGAGTAATAAATGCTATATAATGCATTTCCATATTTTTGAGATGGAAAGACTTTTGTTACCTAAAGCTTGTTTTTGTGTGTTGTGAAGTGTTTGGAGCCTGTAGTGATAAATGCATATGAAATAGGTGCCTGGTGAGTTTTTGGAACTCTTGCTTTGGATTTTCATGAGATGTCAGAGAACTGGGAAGGAAAACCTAGGCAGTTTCTCTCTCTCAGTTCTTAATTCATATGCATGCAGTCCTTTGTTGTCAGGGGAAAAAGGCTTAGTGGGTGTTAGGGTGTAATTAAGAGTAGCTATATCTTGATGTAGTTTGGAATTTTTAAGGTTTGACCACGGGGCATATCATTCCAAAACATTTTTATTTTAGATATATATTTAAAAGAGAAGAGGATCATTAATACTGTAAATGTATTCAATATAAAATGATCACAGTAAAAAAAAAAAATCAACTCTTCCAATAATTTCTGCATACCATTAAAAGAATCTCTTCAACAGTTTGGCACTGCCCATTCCTCCTTCTGCAAGGCTTAGCAGTAGGTTGTTTCCTGCCCCTTCTCCTTTAAACAGGCTTGACCAAATGTGTTCTCCTTCCTTTGTGGATTCCTTCATTGTCCTCACTAGGTATATTATGTGCTGGTGTCTGTTTTATGAGCTGTAATCTAACACTAAAATGGTTTTTACTAAAATGTAAATGAAAGTTTAGTGTTTCTAGCAACAATTTTATTATTCTTGTGTATCTTAAATTTTGTACAGTGGGTTTTTTTTTTTAATTTAAAAAAATCCTCTAAAAGAGAAATTCCAGGCAAACCCAGCCTTTGATACAGGATTTATTTTTTTTTTAACCATGGAAGATAATCATAATATTTTGGTATTATGTTATAAATATTTTTGATGTCTTGACAGTTCTTCTGTAATACCCTTGTATAGGGTAGTTCCCTCCAAACAGGAAATTATGTTTTATACTTGGGAAGCATTAGTGTGGCTTCAGTTAAGGTGCTTGCTTGTGCAGTTTTAACTGTGTAAATTCAATGTAAAGCTCTTCAAACTGTACCACCGTTAGCAATACTAAGCCAAAGGTACATTTGTTGTTTTCTCCAACAGATTTACTGTGTAAATGGAAAAATTTCTTAAGTCAATCTTTTGCATTTTCCTTAAATGCCATAGTTTGGGAACTTCCTTTTCCACTGTTGGTAAACCTTATTAAGAAACCAAATATATTTTATTTCCTACTATTTTCTAATGATTTATTTCTTCATAGGTGGAGAACGAACTTGTGGTGTACATGAGCTGATCTGCATTAGAAAAGGTAAGCACTGATTTGTGAAAGTGCACTTCTCAGCTTGTGGATAATATTAGTGAGAAATCTGCTGCCTAATGTCACGATCTCACCTTTTCTGGATCTTAGTGTTGCATCTTTGTGTTGCACAATCTTTTGATGCCAACACTGTCAATGCAAAAAAAAAAAAAAAAGAAAAAAAAAAGACAAAATTTGATTTTTTGCAAAAAGGATAAACGTGCTCCTCCAGTATTCACTGAGTTACATGGAATTTGTTAATGTTGTTCAGCTGTGATGGGTAACCATGAAAATTTTGATCTTTGCCTTGTCTAGATATTTGTAGGATGGTTTGATTTTAAGTAGTAATAGAAAGTTGTGAGGATGTTTTAAACAACTGATGTAATGCACTGGCAATCTCTGCCTCTCAATTCAGGTGGGATCCTAATAACTCAAACTTCTTTGAAAACAGCTGTATCAGTAGTGAAACCTGTAATTGACAGAGCAGTAATTGACAGCTGTGCTCAAGAGAGGGCTGTTACAGGCTTAAAGCTGAGCTGCAGTGATTGAAGCTGGAGCTTGACAGAACAGCTCAGCTGATAGAAAGACTAGATACAGTTCTGTTTTCTGTCCCTTTTGGCAGCCCTGCACTCCTTTCATTGTTGTTGAATCTTTGTCTTCTGATGTGAAAGCTACTCTTAACCAAAAAATACAGTTTCTTCAAAGATGAGTTCCTTGAATTGAGTCACAGTTGGGTCAGAAGAGTCTCTGTGCTTTCTGAAGGAAAGGAGTAAGAATGTGGTGGGAGAGGAGGAAGGCTGCAAGACTCTTTTGACAACAGCTGTTAGAATGGCTCAATAGCATTGTCAAATCACATCATACTTAGTGGGAAGGTATTTTATTTGTCATCTTAGTTACCATTGCATTAACTTAGAGATTTTAGTAACATGTTTTGAAAAGTTTATTTAACATTGCCTAACCTCAGAATTAAGTTTACCGGTTAAGGTCAAAATAGCTTTATGGTCACAAGTCATCTTTTCCAAATATCTATTAAAAGAATTACTGGGTGTTGTATGTGGTTTTACAGTACTGTAATTAAAAGCATTTTTCTGCTTTTCTAAACTGTGAATCATTTAGATCTTGCTGTTTTTTCGTTGCTTTATTGTCACTTTGGAGGGGAGGTGAATTTTTTTTCTTTTAATGTTTTCTTAGGCTTTGGTTTTGCTTTTTAAAAATCATCTTTATTGCTGTCTCTGTTTTATCCATTGATGGATAAGTCGGTACACACAGTGCTCTGTATTCCTTCTGTAATAGGCCCTGTTTTTCTTCCTGAATTGTGAAACTCACTGGAATTTCAGGAAGCCTACTGATAAAGTTTCAAAATCTATTAGTCTTGCTAATCCTGATTTATTTTAGGATACTGTAGTGATTTTAAGAAAAACAATTTTTCTGCATTCTTGGAACCAGTGCTGTATGGCTTTAATGTTAATTGTTGGGAAGTTAAATTGAAAAGGTGTGCTTTTTTTAAGATTCTAAGTTATATTTGAACATTAGATTCTAAGCTACATTTACTATTGATATGATATACTTTTTTTTAACTGTTGCATGGAACCTGTGTTGTAGCATTGATGATTATATTATAACACTGATGATTGTAAATTAGCCTAGGGGTAAGTGTGATTAAAAGAGAAATATCCTCTTAGTGCCATTTATACCTGCATAATGTTGGGTTCCTTTTTAGTTCTTATGGGTTTGCATGTGTATTCTAACCTCGTGTGTCCTGGTGCCCAGCTGTGTTCCTTGTAGTGCGTGGGTTGTGTGCATTCTTTGTCTTCACTCCCTGCTTGATGAGTACATACAAAGCAGAAGGTGCTTGCCATTGTACTCAAAATCTTCCAGTTGTGTAGAGTTGGTTACTTTAGATAAGACTTTACATCGCCTCATAAACATCCAAGGTGCTTTTTATTTTCTGACCAAGGCCAGTCTCCTAAGGATTGCTTCATTTGCCAGTTGTCCAGGCCTGTTTGCTTGCCAGGATAAGTACAGACTCGACTCAACCTTTCTATTGACCTCCTCAGAACAGGAAAGCATTTCCAAACTGAGAGTTCCTGGCTGCCAGCAGTCTCGAGCTGGTCAAGTCAGACCTTCTAGCTTTGTCCTTAATGCCCCTGGGCGCTCATGTCACGTTTATACAGGGTGTAGTTCACCATCTCTTGGCTGTGCTGTGAAAGCCAAGCCTTTTTTTGGTTGGTGAGCTCACTGTAGAAGTTTACACTGACACATGGGTGGTCCTGTGGTCTGGTCTGGTGCTGGGCAAGTTTGCAGTGTGCCTCTGTCCTTTTTCACTGGTGTCCGTGTGGCTGTGGCACCAGGAGAGCACACGCTGGCACTCCTGGCATTCACTCATTCCCTCATTTTCATGGAATACTGTCTGTGAGGCTCTGACAGCTGGTGCATTGACAGAACGGTTCTCTCTTTGCCTGAAAGCCCCTGCCAGGGGATGGGGGATGCCATGGGGTGACTGCCCTATGGCTGTAGTTGGAGAGCCGGTGTGGAGCCTGGGAAAGAAACAGCATTAGTAAATAGGCAGCGTTACGTAACTGGAGTTCTTAGGGACGTCCAGTGTACATTTGTGCTTTGCTTGTCTGTCCATGTTGAGAAGCAGCTAGTAGGATAAACAGCCACGTTCCATATTATTTTTCCTACTCTGAACAGGGCAAAGGGAAGAGTAAGCAAGCATGTGTCTGTTATGAATAATGCACGGGAAAACTTTCCGGTTTCAAGTGCTGGAGTGTAATTACAATTTATATGGGGATTATATGACTTGAAGAACACCTCTTGCTGGTGATTAATTTTTCTGTCTAGTTATCAAAGTAACACATTCTTAAATTGTCTTTTTCTTGCCTACCTATTCATTTTTTGCTAGGAAAATAGGAACTTTGGAGTGTCATATGATGAAATGTGGAAAGGGACTGGAAAGGTCTGCCAAGGCTATGTGTGACCACACTGTTTAGCTCAAGTAACAAAATGAAAACTTACCTCCATATGAAGGCTGTAAAAAAAACCACCCAAGCCTTAAAAAGGAAATGTCTACTCTAAGACTATTAAGCTGTTAAAATGAAACTAACTTGAAACATCAGTTTTCTTTTTTTTAAGTTTTTTTTTTTAATTTTTTTATTTCTTGGGTTGGTTGGCTCCATGGAGGTTTTTTTATTTACATGCTGTATCTTTGAATTTTGAGGTACTCTAGGCTGCAGTAATCTAAACTGCAAATAGTTGCATTTTAATTTGTATTTTCATTTAAAAGCATCATTAAAGTATTTTTTGATGTTAACAATGCTTCCACTGAAATAAAACTAAATACTGAATATCTGAGAGTATTTGAATTCCAGTGTAAATATGATCCCAGTATGGTACTGATACAGAACTCAGATTTGCTCCCCAAAGGTGTAGCAGTGGTCTGGCACTGGGCTCATCCCGTGTCACATAATGTTGTTACAGCTTTTTAGTGGCCCAAGACAGACTGTGGTGGGTCCACTTCCAGTCTGCACAAAGATTGCAGTACTTTAGTAATGCTTTGTTATTTGGTTTCCTTTTAGCAGATTCATACGTTTTTGAGAAGAATCTGCAAAGATCAGGAATAAGGAGACTGATAGGCTTTTCTGGAAAGCATTAACAACTAATTTGTATGTATTTTTAAAGAGGCTTCTTCTAAAAGCATAAATATAAGGAGTGTGTGTCCTGAAAATGTTAGTATTTTGTGGCTGTTACATAACATCTGATAGCTACGAAATACTGAACAAGTCACTTTCCAGCTATCAAAATAACTTTAAAGATGTATGATCAGCTATTACAGAGGCACTAAAATTTGTGTCTCCTGTGTTTAACATAGTTCAGTGGTTGAACAGTTTGTGTGATTTTGTATGTACACATTGTTGGATTCTGAAAATTTTAAAAAAGGAAAACTAGATTTTTGCTTATATTATAAATGTTCTCGTTTACTTCTATTATTTAATGCAAGTTTATTTTGTGTACACGTGCATATTCAGTATCTGACCATACAAATGGAAGATGTGACTGTGGAAAGAAGAGTCCTGCTTAGTTCTTGACAGCAGAAGATGACAGGATTTTTCTGAAACTACTCAGTTAATTGTTGCCTTTTGGCTGCTTCTTCTCATAGTACATGTTTGTTTTTGAGAGAGTCATGAGGGTTACTTAAAGTGTTCCATTGGTTATGTGCCATTGACATAAAAGAATTCAGAGAACTTGAAATTAGACTTGAGAAAAATGTATATTTTTTGGTTATATAATGCACTGCAGGTGGGCTCCAAGCCTAGCTTGGAATTGGCCATTGTTAGATGCAGGAATATTTTAATTAAGGCTGTTTTCAGGTTCTGTTTGTACAGACAAGACAAACTTGAGGTGAGTGTTTATGATATTAGGCTGTAACTGAAGAAAAAAGCTCTCTTTAATATATTCTTCTATGTATGATATTCACTGGAATGTGACATTAAAGGAGAAAATATATGGCCATATTACTTTCAGGTATCTTTCACCCTTCCTTGTTCATTTGTTTATTTTTGAAGTAATGCAAAGTGATACTTCTAACTCAGCAATGTATTTTGTATTTAATTCATGGAATTGTAGATTGAGTATCTGAGTAAGGACTGAGTTGCAGAGCTGTTTAAAATTATTTTTAAGCCCTTTTTTCTTTTGCAAGATGTTCTTTTCTTTCTATTGTTGTGGCAGTCTTGCAAACAAAGGAAATTATTCAGCAAACTGACTTTGTGACTAATAATGGAACAGAAGTGCTCTCTTTAATATGCAAAAGAGAAGTTGCAAAAAGACAATGTCTTCGGCTGACAATGAAAAATGTCACTTTTAATAATAATTTTGAAAAGATAAGAAGGTATGAATTTTTGCTTTGTCAGAAGTATGTTTTAAGGAGAACTATGCCTCTTTAATGTTCTGGTCAACTATTCTTATCCATTTGCATGAGTCTGAATGTTGTCAGGTGCATTTAATCCAAATGGCAAAAAATAATATTTATTCATGAGTTTCATTTTACAAGTAGAAACATTATTTTACTGAAAGTCAACTGCATCTGATAATCAAGTTATCTTACATTTATGATAGTCTACACTAAGTAAGTGCTTCTGAAAAAGAAACAAAATAATTTTCCCCCTTTCTCCTTACTGTCATCCAGTTGGTAGAACTTCTTGTTCTTTGTCAAGAGAAAGATGATGGCACAGACGGTAGCAAATTTCTTTAAATTATGTAATCTCACATTCCAACTCAGGATATTCTATGGTTATATACTGTTCCTATACTCATTTAGAGGTTGAGCTCTGGACAGCAGCACTTTCTCTTTTTAAAGATAGGGATAAAACCTTTTCATTGAAAAGGTATACACATTTAAAGCTCCTTTTGTAATATATGAAGACAATAGTAATTAATCTGTTCATAATTGTGCACTGATTAATTTAAAATAGACCGATACTTTTTTTCTCCCAAGCCTAGAAAAAATTTTGTGTCCTTTATCCCATGAACACTAAACTTAATAGACCTGGGAGATATTTTAGAAGTATGGCTACCTGTTATAAAAATGAAAGTAATAATGTTAGAATTAACATCACTGGAATAGACAATGAGTTTTGCACTCTGTTGAAAAGGTAATCTGTCTGTACATGTTTTGGATTAGAGAAAGTGTTAATACAAAATAAACAGTTTTCTTTGAGCTTACTGAAGCAGGGTATTGCTTCTGTATATTCCACTGTGTTGGGAGTCTTCTGGAAAGCAGCAGCTACTGGGGTCACTTCACTCCAGCTATGGCAGTACCTTTCCTTTGACAGCAAGTTTTGTGGGTGTAAGAACTTTGCTATATCCAACCCGGGCATTTCTTTGCTCAAGAAGTTTGCATGTTCACATAATCATTTTTACCACACAGTGCTTTGCTGTATTTCCTAGTTAATTACTGTGCTGGATTGTCTCATGCTTTGTTGTTAATTGCAGTGTCTGATAGGGAAAAATGTGGTTTGAAAGGATTTTTGTTACACGGATTTCCCCCCCCATAGTGGAGAGCTACTTTGTAATAGGTATGAACTTTTAAACTGCAAGTCTCTAGACCCCTGTGGGTCTTTAATACTTCTGCTTTGGGAGGATTATTTGAGAATGCCATTAAAAAATTCATAATCACTGCTGTTCTCTTACCCACTGCGTGGATAATAGTCATGTAATATGCTATGTAATTGCAACAGATTATTGGGATTTGGAGGTAATCAAGATGATTCCATGAGCAGTGTCTATTCCAAGTGGCAATGTGATGCTTTCTTTGCTGTTTCTTTTCAGAGATTTCTGTTGTGAGATACTGCTTAATAGGAGATGAATTCCATGTTAGAGTGAAAAGGCATTGAGGGATTGGTAAGTCAGCAGGGATGGCAGGCTGACAACTCCCTCAGCCCATGAGGATTTAGGAATTAAAAGATTTCTGTCAAAAGTTTAAATCTCCATCTCAGACTGTGGCTTCAGTTATTCCTAAATTCTTTCTTGGATCAGTGGTATTTTGGAGACCAGTGTCCTCTTTTTCCTGTAATTAAATTTATCTCCGAAAGACAGTTTCAACATGGTATTTTAAAAGAAAGGGAAAAGAACCCTGGAAATGAAAATCTGCTGGGCCAGTACTAGAGCTGCTGCAAGTATTTTTGTGCAGTTATGTGTGTGATTAGTTAGCTTGATGAACCCAGCCATTTTTATAACAAGTTGTGAGCAACTGAGGGCACTTGGTCTGTTCAGCCTGGAGAGGAGGAGACTGAGGGGAGGCCTCATTGCAGTCGCAACTTCCTCGTGAGGGGAAGAGAAGCAGACACCGATCTCTTCACTCGTGTGACCAGTGACGGGATCTGAGGGAGTGGCCTGAAGTTGTATCTGGAGAGAGGTTTAGGTTGGATATTAGAAAAAGGTTCTTCCCCCAGAGGGTGGTTGGGCACTGAACAGGCTCCCCAGGGCAGGGTCACAGCACCAAGCCTGGCAGAGTTTGGAAAGTGCTTGGAAAACGCCCTCAGGCACACGGTGACTATTTGGGCTGTCCTGCACAGGGAGTTGATAAATCTTGTGAGTCCCTTCCAACTCAGTGTATTTTATGATTCTGTGATTGTATTTTGCAAAGTAAATGGAAACCATTTGATGTCTACTTAGTCAAGTAATTTAATTCCTAATGATACAGTCAAATAAACTGAATTTTTTAATTAAAATAAAGTCTAGACTTTCTTCCCGTGTGAAAGAATTCCTGGAATTCTAGATGCAACGATGTATTTTTTTTCTTACTAGTCTTTGTAATTAGAATGAAGGGGAAAAGAAGTTCTGATTTCTCTCCCTAACAGTGCATATTGTCCTTCGGCCAGTGTGAAGTGACATACACCAAATGGTAAAAAAGATTTGCTATTATTTCTAGTAAGTTTCCACTGCAATAAAAGTGACAGTGGAGTTAGACCAGTGTAGCTGTCATGATACACTAATTCCGGTGAAATTTCCATGTAAACAAGCATTTATTTTTTGCTTAGTACTAAGTATGACATTTTTTTAGAAATGAACCCATAAGTGAAATGATGTATCACTTCAGATAACATAAGTATTCTGTTTTCCTCAGTGTTACTTTGAGAGGTCTACTTAAAGGGCATTGTTACTCCAAATGGAAAGTTAAATAAGCACTTTCATCCTGATTTCATTCTGTCAGTTTTAAAAACTTCTAAAATGTTCACATTGCTAAAATTGTTAATAATTTTCTTATTTAGGAAATGCAGTGCTCTTTTCAGTTCTGCATTGAAATTCAGTTGTCATTTCAAGTTTACATTCATTTGAAATGGCATGTCACTCAGTGTAATATCCTGGATATAGATATTTGAAGTGTTGAAATACAGGCAACTCATGTTTCAGGTGCTTTTAATTTGTACTGGAGAGTGTGTAAACTTGTTATACAATGAAGTGCAAAACGCGTGAGCAACACATTAGTTAGAACATTAGTGGTGGGCTGAGGTAAGAGGTCTGTGCTGCAGAACAAAGGCAAAATGCAAGTTGGAATTGGAGGGGGCAGCATCTTTATACAGGAAAGTTCCAGTTTTAATGTTGCCTAAATGTAACTAAGAAATTAAAAACATTGGTATATGAGACGTAATTGTGTGTTTTAAGTTGTGCTAGAACACTTTTCCATGTTGTTTTGGCAAATGATAAAAGAAATAAGTTCATAGAAGGGAATTACCTAGTTCCAATGATTTGTATGAGAGAGAGCAAAAGAAAGGTTAAAACAGGAAGCACAAGAAATATGTTTGGAATTTTGTCTTTTGACATGTTTAATGTAAAATATTCAGAGAGAATTCTAAGTTCATTGTCTGTAATTGATTTTTAGCAGCAACATCAGCTAGTCAATTTTTGTGGTAAAGTTGCTCCTGTTTTTCGTATGGGAAAGTATTCTAATAGTGATCTCAGCTGCCAGACAGTTCATGTTTGTAAAAAGTGCAGGTAGTCAAGAATTTAATGTTGAACTCTTCTAACACAGCACTGGATCAAATACTGCCCTCTGAGGTGCAGCAATTTGTCTGGATAAATGAGATTCTATTCACTTGTTACAGCTTCTTGAACTACTCCAGCAAACGGGAGGACACTAATTCTGCTAAATTGTTATGAAACGTTATATACTGAGTTCTCATTGTCAAAGAAAAGCTGTTTAGAAAGAGGACAAAACCTTAGGTGGCATTCAAGTTCAGTTATTTACTTTATAGAGAAGAGACCGTCCTATGTAATTAGTACTAAAAGGAAAAGATATTTACATGTACACTGACACATAGGAAAGTACAGTTGGAGTAATCAGTCGGACTCGTGAGACTGAAGGGTCTTGTTTGGTTTTTTCTGTTATGACTTGGAGTTGCCTGTGAGAAATAAATACCTCCTCCTTGGAGATAAATAATTCAAGCATGGAGAAAAGGCAATCAAGGCACAAATCTTATTTTTTGGTTCAGTAATCTGTTCAGCTTTCTGAAAATATGTTAATTTCTTGTGCAAGTTGGAAAGAAGTGACAAGCAGCAGTGAGTAGCATTTGGATGAAATTATTTTGGAGCTGGACAGCACAGGTTGTTTTCATGTAATTTTAAGATGCAATGGTGTAAAAAATTAATAGCAAAAAAATAATTCTTCTTTGAGACTAAATGCAAAAAACAGTCCTGTTTATTTAAGAATTTAAAAGGCTAAAATATCTTGGATCAAATTGTAAAAAAAAAAGAAACAGGTTACAAATAAACACAAGCTTACATTTTTAATTTCAATTTTTTTTGTGCTAGGATCTTAAGGGTAATGAGGTTCTTCAGATGCTATCCCTTAGTTACTTGATTTGTGTACGGAAGAGATAGTATTGCGTTTGTGTATGAATAATTGAAACAGCACTAAGATAACTATGTGGCTTTTTACAGTGAGCTTTTTACAGTGAGCAGTGCAATGTGGAGTGCAGAAGCTCCAAAAGTAATTGGCTGGATATTAAATACAGTTTGGGGGTAGATACATATTAAAAAATGTTTTTAAATCTAATATTAAAAGCTTTTTAATATGTCTGAGAATTTTTGTTGGTTTGGTGCTATTTATTTGAATATGCTCTTATTTCCTGGAGAGTTTGAAACATCTTTTGGAAAAAGAAAAGTTATTTCGTAACAGGGAAGTTATTATTTGAGAAAGAGATGCTAATTTGGTATTTAAAATGAAGAGATGGTAAGTTTCTGTGTTCTAATAACTCTAATTCTAGTGATGATAATAATAAAAGTGAATTAAAGTGATGTTAATGTAATGCTGCTGTAATGAGTATAACTTTCTATGCCACTTCCATAGCCAGCAATTCAATTAGTCTTAATAACTTTGTAGGAAGATGTTTGTTCTTTTAGTGTTTCTGTGTTATATTATTATGAATTTCAAACATAAATTCATTAATAAATTCAAACTTCTGGTTTGGTATTTCTTAAGAACTGAGGATAGTTACGAAGTTTATGCAAGTAGGACATTTGAATTTGAAATATGATTTTGAGAAAGTGCTGCTTTTCTACTTTTTTCTGATAGTAGAAGAAACCACTGGGAACCTCTGAGAGTTTTTAAAATGCATTTCATGGTACAATTAATGCCCAGACAAGTCAGAATTTTTGAGAATGTGTTTTGTATCAAAATAATTCTGGTGCTGAATGTAGCACAGATGTATTTTATATGTAAAAAAGAATGTTGTTTTTTTCTCTGTCTGTGAAGTATACCTGCTTGACACTTCAGCTGTGAGAAACTAATTGAAGGATTAATGTGATGTATAAAACCTGTATTCATAGATGGGAATTTGTACACATTTCATGTGGAAAACTGAAGTACAGCATTTTTCCCCTGGCTTTCTAATGGCAATGCATTACAGGATTTCAGCTTGATAATATACTTAATCTGTGAACAAGTATTCTAAGACTCTTTACATGCATGCAAATGGATACAGAAATAAAATTTTCAAGTCCTGTTTTCACACTGAATCACATTAATAATTAATTAGTCTTGCTGCAGCTAAAGTTTCATTCTTTTTGTAAGGTATCAGCCAATGTTTCTTTTTTTCACTCCAGAAAGATGTCATCAGATACTGTGTTTCCACAGAGAACTGTTAAGCTTGCAGACAGTGCCTTTTTTTTCACTAATTAGTGTCCCAGAAGTACTGGAGAAAAAAACCTAAAAGCACTGGGGTTTCAAGTTACTTTTAGGATGTGGTCAGCTTCCTTAAGCACATATTTTGATGGATCAAAGCAGCTTTGGTTGCTGAACAATATAAGCATAAGTAAAAAATAATAAAAAAGTTTAAACCTACAGTTTTAAAAGATTGAATGTGAAATACACATGAGCATTTTCCCCTGAAGTTGTTGCACAGTTAATATATCTTAGTTAAAGGAAACATTCACTGTCCTTTATTGTAAGTTGTTCCATGACTGAAATTCAGTTCAATCTCCTGCTCAAATCAGTGTTGACATTGAATTCAGACAAACTTGCTTAGAACAGCCTGCCCTGATAATAGAGTAATTATTCTCACAGATAAACTCTGTGGTCCCATGATCTTTATCTGTCAAGTCTTCCTGCTCTGTCATCTTTTTTTGCCTTCTCATCAGTTCCCGGCTTTCCCTGTGTACTCCATCTCCATGTTGCACCTCCTTCAGAACTCCTCCTTCCCACTCCCTCACTGGGCACCATTAACTTGTGCCTGGCTGCTGCCTCATCCTTCACTCTCACTTCTCTTGGTCCTTGCGTTCCCCTGGTGAATCACATTTGCTTCTTCCTGCCTTTTCTGCCACCGCCTCGGTGTTTTAGGGACTGGGAGTTGTTGAAGAATGAAGATTTTCTGCTCTTGGCCCAGCCTCTTGTCTCATTTGGTTCCAGACCAATAATTCAAAGAAAACTGGGTGTTGTTCCAATAGCCCCAGACATTCTCTGTTATCCATATGCAGTCTTGGGAGGAGTGGGAGCATGCCTACTGCCAGCAGAACCTTGGGAGATTTCATCTGTTAAACTTTGACGTCAAAAATGAACCGAGGCTTTTGTCAAGTCTCAGAGTTTTCCCATATGTAGGAAGATTCCATTAAAATGGAACGCCTGACAAATGAAAAATGAATGCCTGACACATGCCAATTTTTTTTTTTGCTTCTATGTATTCATGATAATGTAGATATTAAAAAAAAAAAAATTAGCTGCCTTTGCTCTCTGTTGCAGAATAGAATTTCACTTTTCTCACCTTGTTGCTCTGCTTGATGTAGCAAGATGCCTGTCTTACTGGCAAGTTCATTTTTGTGAGAAGATTTTCAGATCTCTTCTGGTCAGAGGTAAAAAGTGAAGCAAAAATCATTTTCACAGTCTCAGATAAGTCTGGATGTCTGGCTGAAAACAGAAGTGCAAATCTGACCAATCCATTCTAGATGGTGGAAGGCATATTTCTTTTGATCTTTCAGTTTTTAAAGGACACCTGTATAGTAATTTAAGAACAGCACCACAGACACAAATGTTCACTGTCATCCCACAAAACGAACTGAGGAGGTTGTGGAGCTGCATGTGTTTCTCAGTCAGCACTTTTACATAGATGTATGAGCCCAGATTTACAAAGGGCATATGTCGAATCAGAGAATGATTTCATTTGGAAGGCTCTCGGGAAAGTAATTTGCAGTTCAGTCCCCGCTTCAAAGTAGGGATAACATTAAAGTTGGATTCTATAACTGATCTAGGCAATCTGTCCCGGTGATAAACCCCTCTTATTTGGGATTTCNAGTTTTTTCAGACTCTTGCCTCTTGTTCTTTTGTATTGCATCTCTGAGAATGCAGAGCCTGTTGCCAACTTTTCTGTAATCCCACTCCTTTTTACATAGTGGAAGATGTTGCCATGCAGCATTGTAGTCCTAAAATGAAGTGCCAAGATCTTGGCCAACAGAATTCGCAAATCTGATGTATCTTCATAAATCTTCAATAAATAGAAAGAAAATCAAGAATGGGGCTTATGGTGGTGAGCAGAGAGTCTGGCAAAATCAGCACAAAAAAAGGGATATGTGAAATCCCAGCTTTCATCCAGATGAATGCAGCCAGGTTCAATCCTGAGTGATGCACATCTGTGTGATGCGGCCACAAAAACCACTCAGAAGTGTTAAGGTGTCTGTTACCCCGAGGTCTTGCTCTTACTCTTTAGAATGCAGGTTTGAGGCATAACTGAGGCTATAATTTTTCTTAGTTGATCACTACTAATAAACCAATTAGCAGATTAATTAATCAGCAATTCACTAGGAATCACAGTTTTATAATGCCTTGCACCATTGTTAATTGCATGTAATTATTGAGTTCTAACACCTTTATCTTATAAATTTTACCCTGTTACTATGGAATTACAGTTTTATAACCCTTCACTTTAACCTCCCACCCTAGTTAATAACAAATTTGCAATTCTGTCACCATTTTAACTTCTTTGTTTCAAGTGTTTAGTATGTAGACCCAGTGGACAGTCCACTGATTTTCTCTTGGGTCTACCCTCTGACATCCTGGTAGCCTTTATTAATGAAGCAGCTCAGCTTCATTAGGGTCTATGGACATCTGCACTCCTTTCAAAAGATCTGCCCTCTTCTTCTTGAACTGCCTTTATAAATTTTTCATTATTTCGTACATTTCCAGACTGTTGTTTTTGCTGCCCTTCTGTATCCCTCTCTCTACCCACTCTCCTTTCAAATAAACAAGCTGCCCCTTAATTGCTGTTGCTCCGATTTGCTACATCTGTTTGCAGATTTCATATTTCTAAAACCCTTTCCTTGGTAATCTTGGTCTTAAGTGATGTTACTGATGTTGTTAGATACTGGTGGACTTGTAAGATTCTGCCACTGCCAAAGATCATCAATGCTCCCTTTCCGTTACCTGCCTAATAGCAATTACATATTCCTTATTTTACATACTTTTTAAGACATGTCTATCTGCTTTGGCCTCTGTTACCTCTGCCTGGTTTTGATTAAGTATGCTTTATCTCTGTTCCACGTAGCTCTTTCTTGGTTCCTATGCAAGTGAACATAGGTGCTTTTTCTCATTCTGTTTTTTGCTCACACGGTATCCTGGTTGTCAGGGAGCAGTGCTGGCCAGCTGGTTCCCAAGGCAAGAGGAGCCAGGTGCTGAGCATAACAAGACTGACAGAGCAAGGGCTCAGACCCTCCCTGGCAGCATTACCTCTGAGTTGTCCCTGAGTCCAGGTGATGAAACCTCCAGCCCCTTCCAGGAAAGAGGGAGTGCTTTTAGCTCCCTTCCAGTGCTCACTGTGTCAGAGGTTCCATCAGAAATCATCAGCCTTGGCATCTTCTGGTAATCTCCCCATTTTTCTGCAGAGAACCTGTCTTGTTATGGAGTCCGGAACTTTGGCAGAACCTCTTGTCAGGGTCAGTCCTCCCTTAGATTAGGACCAGATGCTTTTCTGCTCTTTGAAAAGATAATTAAACATTAACTCAAATTTAAATGGTGTTTCTTTAGTTACATCTTGCATATATATTTGCAACTTTAGAAGTATTTATTAATGATCAATTCTGATAATATTACAACTTTACAAACTTTTACAAGATTTTAAAAAATGTGTTTCTTTCTGTTTCTTTTAGTATCTCCTGAAGCAATTGGATTCCTGTCTGCAGTTGGGGTGTTCATTATTCTCATGTTGCTGCTTTTCCTATATATTAATAAGAAGATGTGTTTTGAAAATGTTAGCGGTTTCCCAGATCTCGATTCAGGATACACTACAAGAAAGAATTCACAAGATAAACTTTGTAAGTATCTGACATACAGTGTACTAAAAATTCTAAGAATGCACATTTTTACAAGGATGTAAAAACACAACAGCGTTGACTTTTCCTGTGACTGTGCAATGTCTAGAAAGAAACAAACCTTTTTATCCACGAGCCACAGAAATTCAACAGCTATATAATCAAAGAGTTGATATTCACTTATCTGAAGATACTTCTCCTGCACTACGAGAGTACTCTTGAACTTACCTTAAACATTCCATAATTGTAAATTTGTGAATGGATTATTGGGTTTTCACTTAGTTTATTACAGTCCTTCACTGAACTTTTGGAGAAGATCTTGAATTTTTCACCTGAAAAATAATTTTAAAGAAGTAAAACATTAGGAACATCTCTGACAAACAAATTATTGAATATTTTTAATAAAAGGTCTTTAAGGATCCTGTGTAATGAAAAAACTTTGATCTTGAAAAAGATGCTGAGGGTTGGTAAAACAACCCCTTTCTACTTTTGTGCTGTGGAAATTGAACAGGCTTCGTTAGTTGACTTGAGAGAAAGAGACAGGCACCAGAGAACAGAATGGGAAATTGGAGATGACTTCTTCCCCTCTAGCTCTTTAAAGTATGGAGGTAAATTTTTATTTTCAATTTTCTTGGAGACTAAAAAAGTTCTCCCCCTGAAAACTAAGTCTGTAATATTAACTGCTTTTTTTCTGCAAAACAAATCTTCATGTTTTGAAATACCTTACCTTATGTAAAAGACAACAGATAGTTTGGGGTGAAGAAGTCTCCATGATGTGTGTTGTGTTAAAAACTTATTTTAGTGTGACATTGTTGAAAGGACATAATTTAACTCACAACTTCTTCTTTGCAGGTTAGAATTAGAAAAAAAAAGTATTTCCACCTCACACAGTTGTCTTTTTTTTTGAAAATAATGAATTTTATTATGGCTAGTTGATGCTGCAAATGATGAAAGACTATGGTTTTCCTGGTTGATTGTGGCCTCATTTCAAGGTATTTATTTAGCTGTTTTCTTATTATTTTCAATACACATTGAATGGAAAGAGGAAAGCTGCAACCTCCCCATGTAAATATATTGATTTCTGAGATAGCAAAAGCAAATAGCTCTGAAGTTGAACTTGGAGAAACAGAGATGATCAATTTGTGAAAGAGGACCTTTCAGTATTAAAAGTTGTTGCTGAATAGGCTGGAGAAATGGCATTTTTCAGAAACCTGCACCAAAATCTGAGCCTTCCCTCTGTGTCTTCCCTGGTGGACACACTTAGCAATGCTGTGGATGATCTGGCCACTGTTGTTGGAGAGGTCAGCTACACTGTGGCTGACTCAGTAACAGAACAAGTAACCAACATGATAAATGGCCTTCGTGCAGAAGATGAGAGCTCCAAAATGCAGAATGATGATAAACCTGTGGAAGGGAGAGAGGAACATACACCATCACTAAGTCATTCTCAGGAAATTAACATGAAAGTGAAGAGAGGTGTTGCAGAACATAAAGAGACTCATAATCCTAGTTCATTAGATTTTGTAAAAAAAGGTACAGGTCAGGTTGGAGTGTCTGACCATGTCTTGGACAAAAACCAGTGCCAGTTAAAAGGCACAGATGATAATAATCCTCTCAGTGATACAGAAGTACCTCAGGTTTTGAAGTCTCTAGGAGGACCTTCTAAAAGGGAAGCAGTAGGGAGAAATGGTAAATTCTTGAAGGATAGTGACCTGAAAAGTAATAAATTTACCATGCAGCAATCTATTGAGGAGCAAGATAATTGCCTGTATGCAGTATCGGATAATTCTAAGAATCACTTGCATAGAAAAATCAAACCACGGTCACCTGGAGTTGATTTTAAGGATTCTGATCAAGTGCACGGTATCAGTGCTCCCCAGGATTTAGAAACCAAACTTGTTGAATCACAAAAGCAAAAATTATCAGACTCCAAGAAGATGCACAGTGACCATCCCAATTGCCTTAATGAAATCAAAGAAAAGAGATTTGAAGCCTTTTTTGACAGAAAAGGAAAATCCATCTCAAAGGATGAAGACAGTGTGCCAGCTACAAATGATGGTAAAAAGAAAAACTCAAAGAAATTAGAAAGAGAGCTATGTAATAAGAAGACAGCAGGAAAAGGTGAGGAGTCTTAGTGAGCTGCATTCTTCAACCTTTCCTGAAACTTACAATAATTCCTACTTTTTTCCCATTAATTTACACATTTAATAATAGTGTTCTGTGTGGATGAAAGTAGGTTTGTTTGTTTGTTTCAGTACTTCATTCTCTAATTCTGTTGATATTTCTTGGAAGTTAATTACTCTTCAAAGTATTACTTAAAGGGATTGATTAATAAATGTCTTTCCTATGTTCTAACTTCACTTTTTTTCTATATGGTTTTTCTTACCTTCTCTGCAGTGCTTTGTGTGGTTTCTGTTGAAAACTATGAATTAATTAGTACTGGAAATTAGTATTTCTTCTGTGAAAGTGATTTTTATTTTGTTTATTTTAAAAGCATTGCATAAAATGTGCTAAGATGATAAATAACTTCTCTTGCATTTACATTACAGTAGATCTTCAGAATATTTCTGGGATGTATAAGATAATGGTTTCAAGACACAAGACTCAATAAGAAATGGCAATTAAGTGATTTTAAGTATAGAAAAAGTGAATGAGGCTTGTCTTACCGTTGTAGTCTTCAAAGAGAACCTGTTTGTTGTTGATATGGATACTGTGTGTGCCGTCCTTAACATCCAGTCTTAAACAATATGATAAGGGAATTGCAATAACAGTTGAAGTAGCAGTAAGAAGTAAACCCTTGCATTTTCACACACTTGGTTTGCAGGCTGCCTAGGGAAGTTTTAGAAAGCAACACAGGCTTTTGCAAAGGTGCTGTTTCTGTAGAGAAATGAATGATTTCATAATAGAAACACTTTTTTTTTTTCCTTCAGTGTGTGTGTTTTTCCTTATCTGAAAATTTCAGTTATCTGCTTTGTTGGGTTTTGGTTTGGTTTTGGTTTTGTTTGGTTGGTTTTTTTAATTTGATTTAGGAGGTGTTTTCCATGTTTGTATGACAACTATGATCTTATCTATTATTTCTTTATGTAATACTGTATTTGTAAACTATATTCTCTCTCAAAAATGGCATTTTAGGTCCTATAATAAGCACATTAATCACTTCCAATAGTTTAATAAATGTTCATGACCAGTGTTAGCCAAATAAAGCAAAGTTTTTAATAAGAACATGCATTCTCTTAGGCCAGTTTCCAAGTAAAAGATAAAATATAAAAATTAAATGAGAAGTGGCAAGGAGAGGCATAAAACCCTCATTTTTTTTTTTTTTTTCAATGCACAGGAAGCTATTTTTTCCCAGGAAACTGAAACCAATTTGCATTGTTAATTTAAAAAATTATTTGCATGGATAGCTTATGTTTTAACTTTAATGAGGTTTTTAAGTCATCTGAAGAGGTCTTGCTTCATGACTTATAATAATAGTATACATTCTCAGTCTTTTATGCAAGGAACTGGAGAAAAAAACCCAACTGGTACCCCTGAGAACTTCTGGATGCTTACAAAAGTCAGTGTGTTGTTAGAGACACAGCTTTCAACTCTTCTTTCAAACACATTGCTACCGTATTTATACTGTCCCATTCTTTATTCAGGCTGATTAATGAACCTAGTTTCATATACAATGCATCTAATACTGATGTCTGGCACTATATGTTAGTCCTGGTATGCTCTACTTTAATTAAAATTGTGGAAATCTGTAGAAGTTTCCAAGTTGGCAGGTTTCAAACCATTGAGGGCCATATAAGATAAAAAATTTTACTCTCTGTACCGTCAAAGGAGACTCCTTTTTCTGGGCAGCCTCTTGCACTGAATCTGTTACCCAGAATATTTCCTGCTTGGTGTGATATTTTCCATGAGTGATCAGTGAAATTGAACTTGCTTTATAGCCATCCATACAGTGGGAAGAACCATATCTGTTAGACTTGAATTAAAATTGATAGCTTAGAGTTGAAAGATCTAGTTGCTCATTAGCAGTCTATTAAGGCACCATTTTTCCTATAAATCCTAAATTAAGGTTATGTACACGTTGCATGTAGACCTGATAGTACCATATCCAGTTAAGGTTTTCTGACTTTTTCATTTCAAGACCTTATTTTCAGTTTCCTAAAATTGTGTGCTAAATTTAAAAAATTATGAGGAAATCAGACATTGTTTCTGTTGGAGATTGTGTTGGTTTTTTTGGTTGGTTTTTGGTTTGGTTTTGTTTTGTTTTCCCCTAAGTTACCATTTAAAATCTCTAAAAACTAAGGTGTTCTGGCACCTTTTTCATATTACAATGTGTGCTTGAAATGTGGGAGAGCCCTTTTCTCGTGTCAGAGATGCCCATGTTCTTTTATCAAAAAACACCAAAGTTTGATGAAGTTGTAAAGTTTTGGAAAGTTTGCTTTTTGAAAAGACATGGTAAACACTTCTTATCCTTTGCTTGTTAAATTCACTGACCATCCCATTTGCACTCATATGCTTCATTGTAGGGGCTGAAGAACAGAGCAGGTCTCATCCTGCCTTTGATATTTATGGTTACTGAAGGACATTGAAAGTTTGAACAGAAGAATTGAGAATAAATATGTCTTTTGTGGGGACAGAAAGTTTCTGAACAAATATAATGTGATTCATGTGGTAGATTGGGATTTAAAGTAGGATGGGTGACAGCAATAGAGAACTGTTAACATTTTATGAAGGTGGAGAGACTAAGTGTGAAAGACTAAGGTTACATGGGTAGCTGGTCAGGTGCAAGTAGAGAGAATTTGGGATTGTATAAACAAAGAGAATAAAGAGAAAATCGTAAGAAATCAGAGGTGGGTGCTTGGAGCAAGAACTTGGAGATGGGGTTGGAAAACAGGGACTTCTACTCATATAAATGTAACTTTCCAAAAGGTGTCTTCCCTAAAGTTGTAGCATAAGTTTTTCTGTATGAGTACTAAGGAGAAAAAGACCTTGATGGGAAGTGACTTTATTCAACTACGCTAGAGGCTTACCTAAAAGTAGGAAGGATGGACCTCCATAGTAGCAGGAGGGAAATACTTGACTGTAAAAGAGATCTACATGGGTGGCACATGTTGAGTTACTTTAATTTTAAATGGCTGAATTTTGGGTAAGCTGAATCCCTCCTTTAATAGGAATACTCAGCCAGAGGAGTGAGACTGACTAGGCATGAAGACAGAGAGTAATGGGAGTGGAAATGCAGAAGCAGAGCTAAGGACAGGGACTGGAAAGAGGGGGAAAAAGCAAGGAAGGGAGAAGGGGTTGAGCATAACTGGATAGCATGTTAGAACAACATCCCCTCACAGAATCAGGAGCTGAAAAACAGCATTATGGGTGTCTCAAAGCTCCGCCAGTAATGGAAATTCTCTGGCAAATCATGCACCATGGGCTTGCTCACAGCATAGTGGTGATGCTGACCTTTACTGAGTTTACATGAAATCTTTTAATGCCTTTTGGAATCTGAGATCTACAGAACCTCTGCAAAGCATGTTAAATTTGGGTGGATTCCATCTGAAGTTTGGAAAAGGAGGAGGAAACTTTCCCTTTACAGAAATAAAAAGGCAGCTGAATCTTTGATTTGTGGGAGGAAGTCATGCTTGAGATGTAGTTGGAAAATGTTGGCCACAGGAGTGGGCACTATAGAAGAGCTAGTATAAAAGAATTGACTAGATAGGTTTTTTTTTTCCATGTAGTTTTTGCTGTTGCCAGATGGCTGCAGTGAGAATCTGCATTAATTGTAGTTATTGAACAAGGGGCTTTTTAGTGTAAGCGAAATAAAATCGTGCATGCAAACATCTTTCACAAGCATTTTTCCATTTGTTGTTGTGAGTTTAAGCACTACTGGCATAAATATCCTAAGATGATTTTGTTGTAGGCTTCTCTTTGCAAATCAGTTTCATTTCTATGCTACGCTACATGCTCACAGCAAAAATCAGCTGGGAATGTAGGACCAGGAGTTGCCTTTTTGATAAGTTAGGTATCCAAATATAATATTGCAGTAGTGTTGGGTTTACTACATAAATTATTTTAAGCATTTTCTTACTTAATGAAGAACATCAATGTGTGCCGCCTTACAAGAATTGATCAGTTCTCTGTTGAATAAGTGTTAGAATGGGGTTTTTTTGGGCTTAATGATCTTTCAGGTTTTCTAGCAAATGAAAATCGTGCTCACCAAAATCACATAATGCTTATAGTTACAACAGAATATTTTTAAACTATTACAGAATTTCTAATTGAAATAGCTTAAATATCTTCAGTGATAACCTCTTACGGTTATTTTCATGTATTCTATTTTGAGCTGTAGTCGATTTGCTTTATTTTATTCAAACAGACAATTCTTATATGAGTAAAGACCAGCATGGTTCATCATCTGAGAGTGAAGATGAAGCACTGGGTAAATATCATGAGGCCTTGTCTAGAACCCAGAGTTCCAGGCTGCCAGTGGTGGATGGCAGACAGCAAAAAAACTATATATGGGAAACCAGACAAAAATATAGTCCCCTGTCTGCAGAATATGATGGATACAGTAGTGAAGCCTCAATAGATGAAGGTAAGAGTGATTTAAAAGCCTTCCTTTTATTCCAAATTTCAGAATTATGTTCTGGATAAGTAAGTCCTAGATGAAGGCAGCTTGACTAGCAAATAGTCAAGGTCTGCAAGAAATATCCAGACACCTTTTATATTTGTGCATGCTCAAAAAAAAAAAAAAAAAGGAAAAAAAATAAAAGCACAAACCTGTGTGCATTCTGTAAGAAATATTGCAAATTATATAATACCTTGTTGTATTAAGTTTCATTAAATTTTACCATTATTCATTTTATTTTTGGGGAAATTTGATCTGTTTTGATTTAGGAAGGAAAATGGCAACTCTTGTTGAATATGTGGTATTATAAATATAAAAGACATGTTATTCCTCTGTTGATAAGCTGTTATAACAGCAAAGTAAATGGAATTGGTGCATATGGTTATTGCAGTGTGCATTACTGGAATGTTCTGTATGTTTTCTTCTCTTGAAATCACAGAAAGAAATTACTACAAAGATTAGATAATTGTCTTTTTTCCATGGTGCTGAAAGTTGGATGTAAACAATGGATATTTGCTTATGTCCTATACAGTTCTTGATTTCAAGTCAGGGTGGGAACTTGACCTAGAGGGTGAGAAGTCTGCTGTCAATATTATGCAAAAGTTTTTCAGTGTTTGATGTTTTCTAATAAGCATGGATACATGTAATTAAAAGATTCCTGTGCTTAAGTGTTCTATATAGTCCAAAAGTTCTTGAAAAAAAATTATTTTCTACTGTGAAATATAATAAAATCTGTTTGCCATTGAAATTTGAAATTAGTGCATGGTCATTCATGATCCCAAGCTAAGACCCAAAGGACATGAAAGCCATAGTTGAATTAAGTTGCGGAATAAGAGGATTCTCTTTTGATCATCAGAAAATTCGATTCTTTCCTTTGCTGTTAAATTGTAGGGAGGCTGGGAGTCTGAGTTCCAGCACATAGCCAAGGAGATGCAGAGGGGAGGTCAGGTGATAAGAACTGATCCTTGGACACTGTGATAGAGAAGGACAAGGAAGAGGGATAGTGCAAGTATCATGTTTGGGTTTTATATCTACTGAGATCTCTCAGCAGTGTTGGTGGGGGGAATATGGAAAATAAGGTGCTAATTTTTTGTATGGCTTGCATCACTGTTGGGAAAAAATGATGATGTATATTAACAGGAGAGGGGAAAATTGTTGTATTTTTTAGCAGATAGTACATGGAACAAATCATACAAGAAGACTACTTTCAGATATCCAGAATAATGTATTTGCCTCTTTTTAAACTACTGAGACTGGTTGTTAAAATAGTCGTAGTTGTGACATTCGTCTTTTGATTTCATAATTGTTCAGATTTTTTAATCGAACCTAGTTCATCTTCTCAGTGAAGTCTTCAGTTTATCTTAATTTTTTACTTTATACTGGCCCTAGCCTGTATCCAATTTTTTCTTTTGGGTTTTTGTTTTGCTTGTTTGGTTTTTGGTTGGGTGTTTTGTTTTATAATTGACTTTCTTATCATCCTCTTAGACCATCAGAATTCATACTCACTGATTTTTATCCTCTTCTGGGGAGTGACAACTCCAGTCTGGAAATCTATATCATGTTTACAATCTAAGACAAAAGAACCTTATTGGCGAGTCCAAGTATTGCATCAGGAAAATTATAATTGTTTCCCCCCCTCCTCCTTTTTTGTTATTCTTCTCTGGTTAAGGTATCTGTCACCAAGTGCTATTTCTTCTCAATGCTCTTTCATTCAGGAAGCAAGCTGGATATAAACCCCATTTTACATATATGCACACACATTCAGGGTTTGGAAAAAACCCCTTTTAATGCAAAAACTATCAAAACATTCTAACTTAGAAAATTTAAAATTTTTAACCACATACTTCTACTTGCATAAAGTCTTTCATACTGAAGTATTTTGCTTTTGCTTCTGCTTATGAGAGCATTGTCTTTCCACATTTTACAAGGAGTGGAGACTCAGCAGTGTTATTTGACAGCCTGCAGTCATTCTACAGTGTTCATCAAAATGCTTGCACATTAGAATGATGTTTTTCTTATTTTTGAAATCTGTCAATCTCTATAAAATTGTTTAATATGATTTAAAAAAAAAGAATTAGTATTGGACATGGCAACAGATTAGCAACCTAGTGTTCTTCACTTTTCAGTGACCTGAAGGTGGCACACTAGAATAATTAGTGTTAGTATTTTTTTGTGCTCCTCCTAAATTGTTTCAAATGTAAAAGAAAGGATCTCTGCACAAGGATAAAAATGTCTTAGAATAGAGGAAAAGACAGAGCATCCCTTGTTATGTTATGATTGTTACAGAGGGAAAGCTGCCCAACCTAGAACTTTCATGAAAAGAGAAAGGTGAAAACCTCATGAAGAAAGCCTGCAGTCTTCAATAAATGAGAGACTGGCTGTTGGTGCCAAATAGTTCATATGTGTTCAGAGAAACAGACCGTTGAACAGATGACATTAAAAGTCTCTGATTCCGAGAGGGGAGCATCAGTGTTCTGGATGTTTCAGTGTAACTGAATACAAAGCTTTACTGTTCCTTAAATTTGGAAAACAAATCTGTAGAAGACTTGATGTCATAAGAATCCTGAAATTTTTCATTAAATACTTGTTTTTCATGGCTGTTGAACTATTTTTATAGGAAGTGTAAGACAGATGTTAGAACCATTTCTCGATTCTCTGTAGTGGAGGGGGAGCAAGCCATGTCTTCCTATGTACTTTATTTCATATGAGTAAAAATTGTCACTGCATTTGACTTCGTGCTTCTGTTTTCTCATATGTGCTTTTTAATTTCTCCTTCTAAGTCTTTAGCATTTTGGCTGTACTTCCATCTTACAGCACTGATCAGTCCATTGTTAAGCAGGACTTCATAATGTTACAGTGAAGTGATGAGTGGACAGAATTCATTTTTATCTCATCCTTGTTTTCCTCCCGCTCATTGCAGGTGAACCAGCCCCTGATCATTAATAATAAGGACAAAAGGGAATGGTTTTAAACTGAGAGTAGGTTTAGATTAGATATTAGGAAGAAACTCTTACTGTGAGGGTGATGAGGCCCTGGAACAGGTTGCCCAGAGAAGTTGTGGATGCTCCACCCCTCGAAGTGTCTAAGGCTCTGAGTAGCCTGGTAGAAGGTGTGCATGCCCATGTCAGGGGTGTTGGAATGAGATGGTGTGTAAGGTCCCCTCCAACCCAAACCATTCCATAATTTTATTAATTCCAACAGAGGTAGAGTTGTATGAGAAATGAAAGTTATATTTCATTTTCAGAAAATCTGGTTTTCTCTGCTGAATTTTCTCTTCAGCAGTTATTTGCTATCAGATGTTGTATCTTGCAGCAGTGAGCTGTTTGTTTTCAAAGGAGTCAATAAACAGTTTTACTAATAACTGTTTACTCTGAACTTCTGTCTTTTTAAATTTGTTTGTTTAGACGTGTCTATACTGAACTCTGCACACACAGAATTTAACGAGACAAAAATACAGTCTTGTCTTTATTAGTACACCCTGTAAGCTTTACTAAAAACCTGTATAATAATAATATATTCGCATCACTAAGACCTTCAAAATGTGTGATCATATTAATTTAAGGTTCACTTATTATCAATTACATAATTAGTTTATTACATCCATTTTCTGGCTTCATGCCTCTGAAAATGTTGTATTCTGAAGCCTGAAAATGTGTGTGGCATGTTTTCACATCATTCTTTTCTCCTCTAGATGGCCATATTAATCTTTCTTTTCAGTGTATTTATATAGAACTCGTATGGCATTTTGTATCATGGTTTTACTAGTTGAATGAAGAAAGCAATATATTCTGCGGGTTTCACCGGTGTATTTTGATGATGGAATGTTCTAGTAGCATTTTAATTAAGTCTGTGAAATTTAGGGATTTAAATTTTTGTTCAGAAATAACTGCTTATGACCAGTGTCTCATCTGCTTTATATGTCTGTATTGCACATATGATGCAGGTAGATTTTAATAACTTACAGTCTACATTTTAAATTAAAAATAAATTAGTATTGTCCTCAGATGCAAATATTGCTACAGGCTCAAAGCTATTGTAAATATATAACTTTTGCTGTGAGGTTCCCATGGGCAAGCTTAGTTCCAGAGTATTTCATTAGAAAATCAAGTGGATGACAATGTCACCACTAAAAGTAACATGGTAGAGATTTGCACCTGAAATTTTCAACTCTTGCACAAACAACGGAAAACTTAATCACAGAAAAGAGAAACCTGCATAACTCCAGTATGTGTGGACTTAATCACTCTGCTGGCCCAGAATTCCAGGGCCAGCCCCAGGTCTGAGATTTTAATTTTGCTAAAAGTAGTATTTGTGTTATTTCTACTGTTACTTGATGAAGTATGGATACTTCCTGAAGTGACCTCTTTTCCTTTTTCCTGGCACACATATTGATAAAACTTCTGGTTAGTTTTTTATAACAAGTATCTTACTACTTGCAATATTTCCTACCGTTTTAATATGTTGAATATGTAGTATTGCCTTTATGTGCTCCAACTGTTTATAATATTATGGAAGAAGAATAGCCTGTGATATTACACATCTGTTTCAGAAAATAAAAAACAAGAGTAAGAAAAAACCCACCATAACATATTTCTGATAACAAAGAGTTTATGAATTGAAATAGGGATCTAAATAAGGAAGTGTAAAAATTTTATGTTTAATATTGACATTATTCCTTGTAGTTCATATTTGGAAATATTTTTTAAAATCTGCATTGTGACCTTAAATGGACCATACTTTCTTAATTGCTTAAATTTTTTTAGAGAAGTAAAATATTACATTAAACAAGCCTCTTTGTCTCCAGTAGTGGCTGCTTCCTCAACTTTAATCAAGCATCACACAGGCAAGCTCTGTAAGCCTCACAGCAAGTACAGTATGTTTTCTTTAAGGAAGGGGTCCCCTAAATTCCTAAAAAATTAAGTTTTTAAACTTAGAAATGTTAGGATAAACATACTGAAACTACAGTTTTGCAGGCAGATGTCAAAAACTATAGGTATTGTTTGTTTCTGAAATCAAGGTTCTCTGAATCCCTTGAGATGAGAAAGGTAGAAGAGGGGAAGAAAGCAGTTTGGGTTTTTTCATAGTTAATTTGTGATACTCTTGAAGCATGTCATGCCCAAATTACCTCTTTAACAGCTGTGTAAAATTCCAGATTAGGGAGCAAGCAGGAGGGAGTGATCCCAATTTGAGGCAAAATGAGTGACATCACGATGTAAAGTAAGCAAGCTGACTTGCTTACTTGGCACACTTAGATGTACTTTATTTGGCTATCGTTCACCAGTTCAGTACAACCACAGGTTCCATCTCCAGGCTATTTTAAAGTCTTTTTCAAAGTTCTCAATTGGTAAAGCCCCATGGCTGAAGACATGTTTGTTCCAAGGCTCTATTTCTGGGATTGGCCCAAGTGCCTTACATTTTGCAAGGTTTTTTTTGAAACATATGGAAGCACTAAAAGACTGCAGTGAGAAAACATAAGTTCTCTTAAATGAGAATCTGCTGCTCTAGTAGACATATGCTACTGGATTTTATCCATCATTTCCATATTGTGAAGGTAGAATATGATGTTATTTTTGTAGTTTATCTTCTCCACTTCTATTCTTCTCTAGGCTTTTGGCACTTTATGTTGATGTGTCTGTGGACATATGTTTGCCTTGTTCCTCAGTGTCAATCTTTGCACGTGAAGGAGACTGTTCTTCTGGAATCTCTTGGATCTAATTCTTTATGCAGCTTTTTGCCTTTTCTTTCTCATTAGTTTTCATATCTTGGGAAAAGTCTCCTCACTGAATTAATTGAAGTGTATGTAGAGATTTTCTCTCAGTGTCTTTTCAACATAAACACCAAAAACTCCTTCATAAGCACTTCAAAACTGGTATACAGGTGGATCTTCCCAGTTTGTTAAAGGAACCTGTGGAGTTTTCCTCAGTAAATACATTGTGTGAAGCAGGATCCTACCTCTTTGGCCTTGTCAAGCTAAGGTGAAAGACACTGGACAGGCTGAGAGAGGCAGAATGGATGACGCAGTGAATCCTATGATAAACATATGTCTTCCAGTTCAGTTTCTATCATTATTCCTTGCATGTAAGTAGACCTGTTTTCAAGCTAAGTGTGAATTAAAACTTACTGTTTTGAAACTACAGAGCGAGGGCCTTAGTACAGTTGTATTGTGTTTGGCAAAATAAGGCCACAAAGTAATCTCAAAATTGGTCTCTCTGTCTGTACACTTCAAATGTTACAAGTGACAGGGAAAGATGATGGCTTGCATGGAAATAGAACTATATACTGGTATTTACACTGGAAGACTGAAAGCTAAGTTGAATATTTGATCATAAATAGTTATTTCTCTTATGTGCTTCAAATGTGCTTCAAANGTGACAAACTAGTCCTGGTCACTATAACCAGGACAGACATTAATTGGAAATACAATGGAAAGAGTATTTAGAAAGAAGGTGGCCACCCACTTTTTTTCTGACACATCTTTATCAGATTACCTGTGAGATTTCTCTGGTATAATACCTGTTGGAAGTAAATACTCTTTTTGTCCTGCTGTTTTGGATAGACTTAGGGCTTCAAATAGTACATGCATCAAGAGGCTTTGAAAGTGTCTTCAGTAAAGAGATTTAAGACAAGTCTTAAGAAGCCTTCAGAGCAGTATTTCAGAAGTGCTTCAGGGTGTATTTTGAGGGCTGAGTTGTGTTACAGCTGTGAATACTCCAGGTATTCATACTTATGTATCTTACCTGATAGTACTTGTGTACTATCAATTGGTGTCATTCTTGTTGCACTTTTGGGAGATTTTGGGGGATTTTTTTAATTACAGTAGTTCTTTAATTGATACAGCTTCCTTATGCTTGTTTTTTATTATATGGGCATCTACCCATGACATTTTTTATTTTAGGAGTAATTAAAAATCTTCATGTAGTACAGGAGAAAGGGAGACATGCAATACTAATGATACAGAGTTGTGATTCTTGGTTGTGTGTGTCTGCCTCCTCTGGTTAATTGGAATGAGTCTTCATTGGCTCCAAGCCCTTAAAAATTGGAGAAAGAGAATTTCTTGTGGTTTTGAAGCTTCTGGGGAGTGTGACTGTTCAATCCATAGCTATATCAAGGGAATATTTAGGGATAGTTTTGTAGGAAAGATACTTTTGTAATTCAGAGATCTGTAGAATAATGTCCAGAATTAACTTGATTTGCAGTGCTTTCTACTCACTGTCTCTGATGCTGTTCTTTGGTTTGGGATTTCTCTGTGGGTTTTTGGGGTTTTTTTAGTTGGTTGGTTGGTTAGTTAGTTGGTTGGGGGGGTTTTGTCTGTTTGTTTGAGTTCCAAAAGCAGTTTCCTGGTGCATTCTGACAGACTTCTATTATTCTTCTTCTGTAATAGTGAAAGGCAGTTCTGTTAAGTACTTGAAATTATGGTACATGTTTCCCCAAAAGTACAGTCAACTGAGCATTGCAGATACTAAGGTGACTCTTACTCTGTCTTTTATTTGGTTTTAGAGAATTCAGATCTTTTGTCCTTCCCATGAAAGTGTTACCCTTTTTCTTATGAGAAGTTCCTGATGGCAAGGAACTTTTTGTGTAAGTAAGTCATGTATTAGGCACTGATCATGCTGTGGTTATGGCTCTCTGCCTGTATGAATAGCAGGCACACATAGTATTTATGAAGTCTTGTGCCCTGGAATGGACAGAATTCACAGTTGGGGTAGAAAGTACATGTGTAATTCAATATTATTCTTGCAGTTTTCTTGAGGAGTATTATGGAGGGGGCAAGACATAAACATAGGATTTAAATGCAGAGGAGTTCTGTGTCTGAGTTGAAACACAGTTTGAAAGAGAATAGATTTACTTTGAGAACTTGTGAGTTTAAAAGCCAGATAGATGATAACAAAGTTGTGCACAGTCTTTTCAATCAAAGAAAATACATGAAAGTGCTTGACAGAATGAATTTGGCTAATTCTGAAATCGTGAATTTACTCCAATTAGCAGCAGAAATGCTGGGAAAAAAAAAAGATGCTGTTAAAGTATGCATGTTATCTACTGCTGAGAGGAGAAACCAAGTAAGAAAACTCAGTCAGGGATGATGATAAGATTTTCAACAGAATTCTTTTTCCAGCTAGACCAACTCCAAAGAGGAGGAAAAACTGTCCTCCAATGGGAAAGGGCTTTTTTCCTGATGTGCACAAATGAGCAAAGCAATCTCACAAATTAGGTTCCTCCTGCCAGCATTTTGAAGTCTTTGAAGAAATACCCACCCTTTACATTGATGTGAAGACTTTGAAGAAAGTCACCCTTAGCAGTGTGATAACTCTGAAGTGATGTAAATCATACATTTAATAATAACAGGAAAATTTTCATTTTATTGTAAACTGATTATTTTAATAAGTCTCTCGTCTATTTGAATCTGGAATTTATGAAAGGATCAAGTTCTGTCATTAACCTGGAAAAGTTCACATACATATTTGTGACTAAAGTAGTTCTTATTTGAAAAAGATGTTCTACATTCATGAAGTGTAGAGCTGTTTTGTGATAGAAACACAGGAGTAGTGTATCAGCAGGAAAAATCGTTTCCTTGATGAACCAAGACTCTGAGAATACTGGGTATTTCTTGTATTAATGTCTAAAAGCTATTGACTGTGGGCATTCTTTTTTCTTGGTATTGTGGTAAAATCCAGCGCTGTGGAGCAGCAGTTGCTTTGATCTTTATGTAGGTGTACCGGGACATACGTCTTGTTCTGAAAGACTCCCACAGAACAGACAAAAGAAGGTACCATTTTCATTAATCTTAGCCCTAACTCAAGAGATCCCATGGCTCTGTCAGGGAAGGAGTGACTCAGAAACAGGATTGAACAGTAGACTAGAAACCTCTGTGTACACATTTATTAGGTGTGTGGGATAAAGGAATTTTAACGAGCGCTCTACTTACCTGCTGAGAATAGTCATGCTGCTTGGTCAGCAAAGTGCAGCAGTTTACATATATATGAGAATGAAAACCATTATTACAGCTTTGGAATGGAATCATAGACTTTTGGGTTGGAAGGAACCTTACAGATCATGTAGTTCCAAACCCCTGCCATGGGCAGGGATACCACCCACTAGATCAGGCCTTGAACTTTACATAAGAATATTACAAAAGACCAGCTGATCAGTTCTTCCTCCTTAGCAGCAGTGGATGAATGGAGCATTCTTCTTATCTTTAAAGGTTTCAAGCAAATGATATTTAACTCTAGGCTGAGGGTAATGTTTACCTCCTAGTTGTTCCTTTTCCCCCTAGGTTAAGGACAGGTAATTAGGCCAGTTTGTTATAATAATCTGATCACATTACATTTTAAGCATCTCTTTGGCAAAAGAGGAACAACAGAGGGGGATTTTGTAACTGAATTATTTTTTTGTTTTGTTACCTGATGTATAGTATTTTCCTTATGCATGTGTGTCAATTTCATAGACATGTTGTAACTATATCATAAGGATTCTCTTGGAATTATTTAACAAATGTTTTTTTCCTTGTACAAGATGAACAATGTTACCATTCTTATCTAATAACATGTGTCTTATTATTAGGATAACTTCTCATAGCTACTTTGTGTATATTATTTATTGAATATATGATATCTGACTAAACAACATGAAATTGTTTCTGTAGCTTGTGTGGAGGGAAAAATATGTAATTTGTTTTCTTGCAAGATAAGCTTACCTGCTGCTTGCAGCACTTCTGTGTTACAAAGTTATTCTAACTTCTAGGCATTATTGCAACATTTTCCATGGGGAAAAGGAAAAGCATGATGTGTTATACAACTTGAAATAATTTTTTTTGGTTGGTGGTCTTTTGGTTTGGGGTGAGTGGGTTTTTTTTGGTGAGGAGGTTTGGTTTGTTTGCTATTACTTTTTCTCCCCTCTGTTTACAAGCTGGAACTAGATCCTTAGCTAGTGTAATTGCTGTGCTTCTGGTTATTCCAGTGCAGCATTTCAGGTCTCATGAAAGCACATAGGAAAACTCAAAGGGAAAATTATTTTATTATGGAAATTCTGAGTCTGGTCCTTTGAGAGAAGCTAGCAGACATGCTTAACTGGGTGTAAGATTTTCTGTGTGGAGTCACCTATGCCCAGTTCAATTAAAGCTTGATCTTTAAATTTGTAAATAGGAAATCCCGCCACATTCACCTTCCACACCACTTAGTAGTTTGGCAGCATGGGTTTTTGTGTATCTGTACAACTTGCTTGGGGAAAAAAAAAAAGTGACCCAGCTCTGTATTTTGACCTTTGCTTTCAGTCTTGTTGAACCATTCTAAATTTCGTCCTTAAAAGTGTTATGTAAAAGATATTAAATTATCACAATTGTCTAATTGTTTTAATTTTTAAAGAATATTTATGACATTCCTTTGCAAATATATCAATTTGTCAGATAAAGGTTAAAAATTAGATACATTTTATTCATGTTAAAGTCACACCCAGCTTATTTAAAGGCTGCTTTGACTTAGAGTTGCAAGCCTGAGGATATTGATTTGAATTATGCATGACTGTCTGGTATGCAGTTCCATTAGCCTGCTGGATGGATAATGTAAACATGTTCAGAATTTTAAGTATCCTATATGAGCGGCAGGTTAAAAATAGAGCTGATAAGAGCATGTGTATCTGAAAAATCCAAATCTTGGAGAATGAAACTACAAAAGATTCGTGTCTTCAAGAGGCTGACTTCAGGTGTGATTTGCTTTTCTTTGAAACTGCCTGGCCTGAACAGATACAGCTCATGTGTGTGACTCGAACAGGTGACATGATTGCTGTTGTCTACTGGAAAGTGTTGACATCTGTACCAGAAAACGGACTCGAAACCAAAAGGTCAGGGCCAACCCTGCAACTTCTGGCAAAAAAAGCAGGGCAGTGAGTGTCTCTACTTGTTTAAATTGGTCAAGATTAACTCTAGTGATAAGGCAAATTTCTTTATATCTTCAAGGAATCTAGTTTGGAATGTTATTTGATATTGCCCTAGCTTTCTGTGGCTTCCAGTGTCTCATAGTTCTTGTTTATGTTATATCTGATCAGCTGTTTGTTCATCCCTATATTTTAGCAGTCTGTAGTACAAGTAATGACTTCTAAAACTTCCTTTTTAAATTCTTGGCACTGAAAGCACTGTTAGTAAGGTGTAAAAACAGATAGTATCTTTTTAGAATTTTGTCCAGGTTCCCGTGAATTTTAATAGGAATAAAAAAGTCAACTCTGAAATGAAAGGTACAATGCCATCTATGTTACATTTTATAAAGACTTATATTCCCTAGTGTTTCTGTTGCATATGTTGAGTTTGTGGTAATTTGATGAGCTGAATGAAAATTAAAAAAAAAAATAAAATTATTGCACTTATTGTCAACATCTGATGGATGTTGAAAACCAGAGAACCAGTCTAATTTTGCCTTAATTAATACTTACATTCTCAAAGTTATTGTGCTTGGAGTGCTTCGTATTTGGCTGTGTTAAATACCATACATAATATCAGATTGGAACTATTTCTAGATTTTGAGAATGAGAGAGAATAATGATGTCTTCTCCCTGAGCTTTGCAGCATTTATTTACTTAATATAATAATAATCCCATGGAAATTTGCAAGTAAATGTATGACTTAAAAGCTCTTCCTGATGATGAAGTTAATTACAGTGCTCTGATCTAGTTCTTTCTTTTCCTCTCAAAGCCTGGATCATGAATTGGAAATCCACACAAAACTTGGCCAGTATCTAACTCTTGGGTAGTACTGGTAAAATTTGAAAAGGTGTATTGAGTTGATGGTCATTTCCCCTTTTTACTGAGGAATAGATAAAGTGTTAGGAGATCAGCACCTAATGCTCTGCTTTGGAAAAACTCATCATGCTGTTTGAGAATAGCTGTTATCTTTGACTGTTATCAGAACAAAATGCCTTTTACTGGCAATGAGAACCACTGCTCTGAATCATCTACTTTTCTTTCCTGGTAAGAAGAAGGGGCTCTAAAAGAAGAAAATCATTTGAAAGAGCAAGAGTAGTTGTCATTAGTGTTAAAGGCAACCTATTGGCCACAGAAGTGTAGGGAACAACAGTGGCCATTTCCAGACAACTTCAACAATTTGTGAAGGAAGAATTTATGAACCTTTTTTATGAGGGATGGTAACAATGGCAGTTGCTTTTTAAAAAGATACTACTTGGCTTGTTAATTCTTCTCAGAGAGGAATAGGGGAATCTCTTGTGTGTTTTTGTGCACAGTGGAGATAATCCAAGAGAATACTGTACAGAGGAGAAATGATGGCATGTGTAACAGTGAATGTAGTGGCCCGAGTACAGAGCCATTGTGTAAATATCTCCACTGTTTCAGATGCTCTTTTTTTGTTTTGTGAGTGGTTCTGACATAAAACTACAGAGCTGTAATATTTTGATAATACAGGCGACTTAGCAGAAATGCCACAATGTAGCAGTCAATTTTGAGTTCCTTTTCCTTGCTCTCTAGCTATTGGGTAATTGTAAAAGTGATTTTCAGGGGGCAAAACAGGAGTGAGATTTAATTGTAGTTGAATGTTCACAGTAAAGGCATTGCGTGGATTTTTTCATCCCCAAAAGGAAGTTTGAGACAGTTCAAAGTTAAATTTGAAAGTTAAAAGAAATGCATCTTATGAAATCCAGGTAAATTCTACAGTGACACTGTTAGAAAAATGGAAATAGTTAATATGTCTTTAGTTCATATGTGTTTGTTGAAAACTTAATGATGCAGTTATTTTGTAATGTTAATATAAACAAGGGTAAGAGTCTGGTTTTTATGCCTCAGTGTCTCTGCCTCAGATGTTATATTTCAAAATGTCTGTATTTTCAAGCATATCTGAGCCTGTGGATATGAAGAAGTCAAGTACATTTTCTGTTGAGTGTTTTGTTGTAATACTTAGAGACATTTAGGTCGCTGAGGAAAAGAGGCAAGAGCAGCATCTGTCTGCTCATTCTTCACTGGCTCTCCTTCTCTTAGTTGCCTCCAAGACACTTGTTTATGCAGTTGATGTCTTTCCGATGATTTAATGCATGGAAAGGTGGGAGACAGTTCTGAATCTGTATCAAGTTGATATTACAATAATTTATTTTTCTTTCTGGTTATTTCCCTTTACTTTTCATACAGTAACTTACTTCGTGTTATAAGCACTTAGTTTTTAAATCCTGTGTAAATTTTGCTGTCTCAGTGGGAGAGTCTTTTGTTTTTAAGAAGAGGTCAGAATACAAAAACATAATGAGAAAAATCAGTTTAACTGCCCTCTTCTTCACTGAATTAATACAAATTATTCCCAGCTTGTTGGAAGGCAATATGCCTTTGAAAATGTCCATAGTAAATTGGTATAAAGAGACCTAACAATTTCTGTTTAAAGGAGTTTTGTTTACTCTAGTTTATGCATAATCTCGGAGTTGAATACAATGTTTCTACAGCTCCTTTCAGAAATTCTTGCAGTGTTTTACATCTCCTGTGGATATATTGATCTAGAAACACTTAAACTCTGTCAACTCAAAATAACGTGCAAACTCAGAATGATTCTGTGTACTATTTTCACGTTAGATTATTTATGTCTGTACCTTTTTTCATTTTGCTTTCCTGGAGCAAAAGTACTAGATTTCAGATAGAAAAGAACGTGCTTGTTTATTTCAATATGAACGGTAGTATATGTCATACCTAAGGGTTTTTTCTGGGGGGGGAGAAGAGGAACACTTCAAGGGGTTAGATGTTCATCCTGTATAGATCTCTCACATTCCTACTGTGCCAGTTTTCCAGTGTTCGATAAGGCACACAAAGCAGTTGTGGGAGAAAGCATATCACTTGTATCCATGGTAACTCGAAAGATACTTTGGAACTCAAAAGGATAGAATAAGCCAGAGTAATAGGTCTCATTATAAGGGCAAAATACATAAAAGGTTCAGGCATATGCTTTTAATTAGTTGCCAAAAATAGCTAGAATCAGAGATGATGCAATGAAACAATAATACTTAGTGTTAGAAATGAGCAACACTTAAAATCTAAAGATGTGCTCAGATGAAAGGCTTTTATCTTACCATCTTATGGGTATTCGGTCCATGAATACTAATGGGTTTGCAATGGTTTCTTAATCATGCTTAGGACATGAGAGTGCACACTGATAAAAGCTGGAGCAAGTCTCATATGACTGTAAGTTTCCAAAGTTCCATAGTGATGTTAATTCTCATGGCTGTGATGCAGCTTCTGATGAATAGCATGTGCCAAGCATTGTCTCCTGTTTTGCAAGTGCACTGCTGGAAAAATAAATGTAATGTGTGCTTCTGTGTGGGGATAATAAAAAAATGGTTGAAAGTGCAGATTCATTTGAGATCAAAGATACAATATTTTTCAGAATAAGTCACTTTAATTAATTTAAAATAGGAAGGTAAGCAGTGGGGAAAAGTGTGAAAACTTGAATGGATGGACTAGAATTGAATCCCAGAGAACAAAAATAAAGGAATTTATGAAGTACAAGGTATAGGATATTTGAGTAACCATTTTAATAAAAATATTCTAATACAGTGAATAATTTTAAAGTTTTATATTTGAACAGCAGTGTTTGCAAGGGATCCATCTTGTATTGCAGTGCAATTCTCCACATTATTTCCTCTGTTGCTATAGAAACTAATTCTAGTGCAGCTGTGATCGCTTATCAAAATTCTAGTGTTTCAATACCCATTTCTTATTTTGAGTTATTTAAATAGCCTTGTCTTACTTTGAATCAAACTGCACATTTCATCACTGCTGAATTGTTGACTGGTCAAAATGTTAATGCAAAGTGATGGCAAATGCTGTGGAATTGTGATTTTTTTTTCTTTTTCCTATCTAAGCTGTCATACTTATTGTTAAAGTTTGAATAACAAGCAAATTAAGGCTCTTTCACTTGTTAAATTTTAGAGGTCAATATTTGCTGTCTAACATCAGCATTTTGTAATGCATATTACTTCCTCACTGTAATCTTAATTATATTTAATATTTCATAAACCTTAAGTTGTTCCTGTTACTGATACTTGGCATTCGGGGGGGGAGGGAGGTGTATTTATCTATGTGTGTTTAAATATATGTGTGTGTGTGTGTGTGTGTGTGCACGTGTGTGTGTGTGTAAACTATTATTAGGACGCTTTTAATGTAAAAGTATGTCTTGACATGTTCATTTTATCACCGTAAAAATTCCAGTGTTACTACATTGTCTAAAATGACTGTACTACAGTAGGACATCACCAGTTAAGAAAATATTCTGAATCTGTTTTGCTCCTTGTTTCTTTTGGATTGGTGGTTGTAGTGGTGGGTTTTGAGTTTTTGTGTAGTTTTTGGCTGGTTGGTGGTTGGTTTGTTTCTAGCAATGAAAGTACTGTGCTGGTAGGTGTATTTATTTAATGCAGGATGCAGCAGTATCTTTCTGATTGTGAACTATGTTAGACATCATTCTGCTGAGTAGTTTTCATCTGTAATGCTAAGATCTAAAAACTTCACTGACACCAAATAATGAGGAAGGGTGTGATGGTAATTGGTCTGGAGACATATGTTGTATACTTTCTGCTGTTGTAGCAAAGCTCTGAAATGTTCCTGTAGTACTTTTCAAGATAATCACTGACTTTCTAATGAGCGTACACTAATTTCATGTAGAGTGAAATAAATAATTTTCAATTTTGAAATTATCATACAAACATTTTGCAGCTGTAGCTGTCAGACTTTGATTACTAATTAACTGCTGTGCACCACCTTTAAGTCTCTTATTCAACAAGCAGCATCAAACAGCAATTTCAAATTAGGTATATAAATTTTTGCTAGTATAAGAAAGGTCTATAAGAAGTGAATTTTGGTGGAGATTCTTGTTCTCACTCCATTCCAATGGCCAGTAAATTTAGTATTGTAAATCAAGTTACACCACCACAGTCAAGGGAACACAATTTTCCAAATAGTGTTTTGGGAAGTTAAATGGGTTGAAAAAATGTCTGATCCTTGATTGTTCAGTGCTGTTGTTTCTTTGGGTTGTGGCATGGAAGACCAGTTCCTCTCCTGCTGCTGGCCGAGCTCTGAAGGGTCATTCTGTAGACCTTGGCATGCAATACGCAGCTTGGCCACTGTTCTCTCATCCTCGTAAGCTCTTGCATAGCTCTTATGGCTGGTGCTCTGCCTGAATGAAAATATCTTTAGCAGCCAGACTCATATTCGTCTAGTCCTGTCAAAATGCAGAAAATTACCTATTTTGTGAATTGTATGACAACTATGGAAACATAGCAACATCACATGTTACATATAAGCCTGGTGAAGCAGCTCATCTGTGACAGTGGGAGGCCTCAGAAGCCGTGCAAAGAAGTGCAAGAAATTTAGTTTTGAATAATTGTGTTTCTTTATGCCTGGAGAAACTTGTCTGAGGCCTTGCTGGAGTGAGTGGAACAGACTGATGTGCTACCTGCTGCTTAATCTGTGCCTTTTCTGTGAATTCTTAGCCCTCTTACTGGGTATGTGAAGCAAAGATACCTTGGTTTCAAAGCATATCCACTTCCTATGATTTCACAGTGTCTATTTCACCTTTCTGTTTCTGGAGAGTTGGCCGTAGAAGTGGTACTAGTGCCATTTCTAAGCATACTTTCTACAGGCACTAATATCTGTGAGGTTTTAGAGCAGTTTTTGAGCATACATGAACAGTTTTGTTCTCTTTTTGACCTGTTAAGTACTCCTGCAAACTGAGATAGTAGATTTTTCTTCTGGGTTCTAGCTGCTTTTTATTTGATAAAGTTATGAGAGAAGTTTCAAAACAAACAAACAAAAATTTTCGATTTTTTTTTTTAATCCTTTTTACAGAAATACTCTAATATACTGCAGGAAATGCAGCCTGTTTTACTAGAGCAAGTCACTGAGCCAGTGTGTCAAGGAGAGAAGGGGGAAAAGGGCCTGAATAGATAAGAGAAATCAAGGTCCTTTGGAATCTTAGAATCTGAATAAATTACCACTGTCTCCCCACTTAAAAGGAAAAATAGTGATAAATCTAAAACATAAATGTAAAAATAAGTGCTTATTATGGGAAATGTCTTGCTGCTCCTGGAATGTAACTAGCTGTGTTCTCTAGGTTGTGCAGATTTTCACCTACAAATACAGATATTCCCACCCATCAGACATCACTGATTTCCCTTTTATCTCTTTGCTCTGTTGACATTGCTTTTTTCTCAGATCTGAACCACTTTTTTGCATGTCATATGTTGTTTTATTTTCCCCATTCTCTCACCTTTCTTCCTCTGTCGTTTTTACTTTGTTATTTTACCCGTTTATAATTTTTCATTCCTGTTTGCATCTTGTCTGTTCTTTATTTCTCTTTGCACTTTTTCTCAGTTTCTATACAGATCTATTAAACTTCTCTCCCTTTATTTATTTTCTTTGTTCATTTACCAACAACCCATCACTTTTTTTTTTTTTCTGAATCATTGCACCTACTTTCTCTTTGCCTTTTTCTTCCTTAGTCCCTGTACTTTTCCCTCCACCCTAATATTGTATTTTTTTTCCCTCTTTCTTCTTTCCCACTACAGAGCTGATGATATTGGAAAATTCTCTGGGGGTGTGTCTCTTAAAAAGCTGGTGGCTTGGAGGTTTCCGTGTTGTTGGTATACATTTCAGGTGAATTTTAGGCTAATAATAATTTTAAATGCTTGAAGTAAAAATAAATAAAAATTTTAAAAAAAAGCCAACCAACCTAAACAAAACCAAAACCACAAAACCAACAGAAGAGATGGCTAGAGTACCAGTTTTAAAATATTTGGGTTGAGTTCCACACTTCACTGGAAGCTTTGTGTGATTAGGAGCACTTCTGAGCTAGATTCACAGCAATCTCTGTTACCTCTTATCTACCCTGTACTTTGATTCTCCGTCTATAAAATGCCAGATGTGTTAACTTGTATTTTTATAGTCCTACTGTTTTCCACCAGAATATATTATCATCTGCGAGATAATTGGGATCTTACAGGTATCTTAAGTAGATGGGCAGAAAATTTAACTCATGCCCTACTGAAATGGTTCATGCAGAATCAGTGTAGTGCTGCACACACTCTAACAAAGCATCCTCTGCACCCAAAATTACTGTGAAAACAAGGCAAAGGAATCAAAACAAGCTCTGTGTTCCTATTCTAGAAACAGTTCTTGATGGAAAGTATCTTTGATGGTTCGTTTCCACCAGTTAAGGTTAAGTGATAAATAGAAAGCTAAAATGGTAGGGAACTTTGCAGATTTTTTTTTTTTTTAATTGCGAAATGCAGGTAGGAAAGTGAAGCTGTTTTTAAGAAACTGCAAAGTTACTGCATTTTAAGTTGCAGAAAGTGTTCTCACTAAAGGGAGGAGCAGTATTTATTTAAAATAAAGGTATGGAAAAAAGAATGGTGGAATTCCGATGGTTAAGGAACACGTTTAAGTGCTGTGTATGTATTGCTGAATGGATCTTGTTTGTATCAGCAAATGAATAATTATTGAGATCTTAGAGGGGGTTTCTGTACCACTTAGAAAACTTCGTATTTGTTGTTGTCAGACATAAAAATGAACGTGCCTGCAATGAGCCCCAAAAACATGAATATGTTAAAGAAAATTATACACAGAACACATTAATCTTGCTTTCTAATCACGCTTTGTTTCCTCATTTGAGACAGAATAGAATGAGAGTAGGAACATTACAGGAATATTAGCTGTGTGCTACAATTCTTTACTGGGAATTGATTTTAGACCTCTGTGGGATCTTTTTCACCTTTTCAGCACTTTATCCTGCTGCTCAACTCCAGTGCTTAATACCACAGCTGTAGCAGTATAAAACTGGACTGGAATTTGAGCTATAATTTAAAGGGATAATTGTACTCAAATGAAGTATAGCAATGACAGGAAAATATTTCCTGAGCCCGCATCCAGCTGCTGCTGTCTGGAGGTACGGGGCACGATGCACACACTGGTGAGGAATGCAGGGGGTTCTCAGGGGCCTGACATTGTTTACAGCGGGTGGAGTTTTCAAAGCTTTTAGCTGTAAAGCTCTGAATTCCCTTTAAGCATCCGTAAATGCTGGTGAAAAAGCCGAATTTGGGAGAATTTTCGCAGAGATGATAAAAGGCATTTCCTTGTCACCAAGATACTCTTAAGATTTCAAAGCTGGTTGTCAATCAGCCTCAGCAGGCAGGACTTCTAGCGTATTTTAAAAGAGGGAAGGAAATAAAAGGAAGATTCTATGAATTCATTTAACTTCTTATCTTTTTAGAAGTGATATTTTTCTTAAAATTTTGTTAACTTGGAAAAAAGCCAACAGTGAACAGAGGTGCAGAGGAACACTTGTTCATTTATGAAGTTAGCCAATGTAGTGGTCTGAAAAGTAGTGGAAAGGAAAGTTGGCTGATTGTAAAAGTAGAGGAAGTGAAACCGGCATCTAAATGGAACAGAAAATAAGTTTTTCTACCTGAATGAGCATAGTTAGTACAAATGCTTTACCAAAGGAAATATAATTATGGAAGGGAAGACAATCAGTGTCACAATTTCACTTCTTAAAGATCACAGCTTTCAGAAAGCTTTAGAGCTGGATGTAGTCTCAGAAAACAACAGGTTTTAAAAGTAAGGAAGAGTTCTGGAAAGCTTGATTCGTTGATATTCACATAAATAAAAGATTAAAATACTGAACCATTAGCTTTAAGCATTATTTAGATTTATTTTGGACAACTGCAAATTACAAATACAAAACCAGGTAGTAGAACTCCTTCCTATTGAAATTAATCTAAATACTGTATAAGGAATCAGAAAATTATACTTAAATTGAAAGCAAATTAATTCAATAGATGCTAATGTATAATTTTCATTGAAAGACAACCAAAATATTTGGGAAGGAAACAAAAGAATGTCTTTGACAGCTGGTTCACTATAATGCTTTTAATAATGTATTTGTAGTTAAAATGTTATAAATAGGGCTAATTTGGGAAAGAGAAAGAATTTTTCTCCAATGCAGGGTTTTTCTATATTGCTCTGTAAAACAGGTCTTACAAATAAGAAGTGCTCTAGTAAGTGCAGAAAAGAGCAGATTTCTTTTGTCAGGAAACAAAACCAGCCAGTTCTGCAGGCTCAAGATGTAAATATACATGTTAAAAAAAAAACCCGAACAAAAACTACGTGGGTTTCAGTAATTTCAGTCAGTCTTAGACCTTTCCTGTGGAAGCAAATTGAAGTTTTAATGACTGGACATAAAGATAATTCCATGGTTTTTTATTACTTTTGTTTAAAAAGCAAATGAGAATATTTTTATTACCTCAGTGAGTAGTCGCATTAGCCTTAGAAGGTGAGGAAAATGCAGCACAGGAGCTTCATGTGACATCAGATGTAAATGGCAGCAACACTGTTTTGATTTCCACACATCAGCAATTAAGCTCCTAGTGTATGGAATTTTCTAAATATTAGGAAACAGAGCTTTCTTTTATTGAAAAAAAAAACCCAAACAGATATGATTGGTTTTGTTGTTCACTGGTGAACTGCCTAATGTAGAAGATAGCTCAACTGTGAATGAAAGTCTTAAAATGTGGCAAAGGCAAAAAGAAAGTTCATAAAGAATTTTTCTTTTATTGTCCATAATGAGCCCATGCCACTCTCCACTAATCAAGACTCATGCCAGAACTCTTTTGGAAAAGAAATATAATAATGCCAAGATAAATTGTTGTATTGTGAAATAATAAGGGTTTTGTCCTCACAAAGATGCATGTAAGCTTTTAATTTTAAAGGAAGAAGAGGCCCGAGGTTTCATTCAATATTTAATGTTTATGTTTTATACTCCTCCTAATGTGGGGTAATTCAGTCAACATAATATTTTTGGATGGTAGGAAAGTTCAAACACGAAAATTCCATTTGGACTGTCTGTGCTGCCTATCAGAAATCTCTAAGGGTATTTAATCATTCAGAATAAGAAAGGTTTCTTTAATTTTTAAACATGTATTTCATTTTATGTTTTATTTAAATTGTCTTAACATTTACATAGAACCCCTTGAAGGCTTGAAAACTTGAAATTTACGTTCTATTAAAAAAATAAATAATTATGTAGGATAGTTTATGTGAAGACAGTTTAGAGAAAGAAGAGGTACCGTTTGGGTATGAAGATATTCTGATAATTACAAAATATGACTTGCAAAAATTACTAATTTATACTGTGATTATTTGTTTTAAAGGAACTGGAAACCAGATTCCAAAAGAACTGTTGCAGTAATGTTGCCTCCCACAACAGTCTGAATTTTTAAAGTAGTAATACATATGAGAAACTCAAAGTTGCAAAAGTGTAGTTAATGACTGCTTATGAGACCAGGGAGTTAAGGCAGCAGTTTAGATTGTTTCTTTTCCCATGTGTTAAGAGATGGGTGTTCTTGAATTCCTCAGGAAATAAGGGCTAAAGAGGGCTAGTTTTGTGCTGCTGCTCAGAACCTTTGGGAACATCAGTTAAGACAGCAAAGGCTGAACACTGAAAACATGGGGAAAAAAGAACATTATCAGCTGCCTGGTGGAATGTGCAGCCAAGCATGGTCCACAAGAGACCAGGAAAGAGAGGAGAAATGAGGACCATTGGAAGTAGCATGTTCAAATAGCAGCTGCAAACCAAAAGCATTTCTTATACTAAACTTTTGCATCTTTAAACTTTGATTCCACACAGCAAAATGACTGAAAAAGTTTGTGTATTTTCTCATAGCTATCAATTGTATGTTCCAGGAATACTCAATTTGGCCTAGGTTGTTGCTGTGTCAGATTTTACTGACAGTCTCTTGAGGTTGATGGCAAGGTATGTATCATCTCCCCTCCGCTTACAGTATGTCCTACAGGCACTTATGGAAACAGATTAACCTTCATTGTTCAACAAACAGTACTAAGAAGATACTTATTTACTTCTGATTTAGATGTGCTAATGCTGCAATTTCTGAGTGTACCAGCAAAATGCTAATCTGCTTGTGTTTCTCAGGTATTTCACTTCAGGTTTCTTCAGCGAGTAAACAAGACCTTTACTATCACCACTATATGAGTGCTTTCCCAGCCCACTAAGGAAGGAAGAAAATTTTTATTAAAGCAGTTAACCCTTTAAAAATTGGTTATTCAAATCTGTCTATTGACAGCAATACATTGTATTCTCAATGTAGAATTTACCAAATATTTGTTACTGAACCAATTTAGTTTTACTCATATTATGAGAATGCAAAGTCATTTCACATACTTTGGCTGGAAAACTGGACGCGAGGTCTTCCTTTCTATTTGTGTTTCCTCTGCTCTGGCATTTTCTGGTAGGAACCTCAGACTAAACCTGATTTGGTTTCTCTGTGGCTGTATCTCTCTTTTGGGATATATGTTGGCTTGTTTTTCACCCTATCTATCTAGTCCAAACTGTTATGGTCATTTAATATGATTAATTTCATTGGGGGAACTGGCAAAAATTATTTTCTGTCTTATTTGAGAGCAGAAAGTTTTTTTGGAAATGCTCACAGAAACAATGCAACGAATAATTTTACATTTTCAGTGTAGCCATTTGCTTGTTAAGAGTAACTCTTTAGCAGATGTTTTTAGCCACTTTCAGTGGTCTTTGGAAAGTGTTCTTTGGCTTTGTCACAGTACAGAAGTATGCACAGGTGTAACTGTGTCTTAAGTTTACACCTTAAATGAAAGGTGCAAGGTATATTATAGGCAGGTAAATATGGAAATACTTCAGATCATGCTTTCCTTTCAACTCCAAATGCTTTCTTTCAGAACAATCAGTGATAGGCCAGCAGGCATTAGCAGTGATTTTATATTTTAAACTTTGATAGTATGCAAAATCGTGTTGACAGATTGATTGTTGAAATTAGTTGCTACTTCTGTGTATTTTTTAAGGAAAATACTCAGTACCAGATATTTGGTGTTGCTGTTTTCACTTCTGTCTGTGATATCATTTGTCTTTGGTATCTCAGTCTTTAGAATGTCTTAATGTAATTCAAATCCTTCAGTAATTTAAAATGAGACATTTTCACTTTAAAAATTGATTTGAAAAGTTTGATATCTTTTTATGTAGATAAAGCTTTTGTACAAAATCAGTTTGTACCTGTTTTCACAGAGGTGTCCTTAGATTTTTAATCCCAGATACTTGTTCTAAGAATTTACATGCTGTTTCAGTTTAGTAAACTGAACTTTCAAAAACTTATTAGTTAAAAACTGCCTTGGTGTTTTAGCTTTTTCTGAGATTTTTGATTCACGTCTGATTAGTAAGAATTTTCTTTTCTTCACTTCTTCCCCACCTACATTAAAAGCACCTTTTTCTGTCAGACAGCCCGTACAGTTTCCCCACAGGGACATATAATGCAGTTCATCAAAGTGAAAAAAGTGAGTCACACAGTCATTTATTTACTCATGTAAGACAATAATGGTGTTGGTAAGTTACCTGGACACGCTTTCATTTCATTAGACTGTAGAAAAGCTAGGAAGTAAAAAGTCTTTGCAGACTTGACTACAAATAAAAAGAAAGAAATCAAGGCAGGGCTGTGCATGATGGTTATTGTCTCATTTAATGCTGTTTGCTGCCTTTTAGCAGAAATGTTGTTGCTATAAATTTGCTAGAATATTTAATTTCATAAATTATGAAAAGGAAGTTCAGTTTTTGTGGTATAGAGAATTGAAGGATATGTATTATTATTTTATTATGATTAAAATGTTAGTTTAGATTCTATCTAGTTTCATGGGCACAAGTTAAAGATAAGATATAGATAAGATTTTATGTTTATGTGCTAGACAGATGACTGCAATTTGAGTATAGGATTCCCTACTGGCTGTTTTGTTTTCCAGCCCTGTGGGACTGGAGTTTCAAGAGTTAGTGGCACTGGGCTAACTAACAGAAGGCCTTTTGCAGGAGCACTGAAACAGTGATTTGGAATCACTCTGAATGGCAGGCTGGCTCTGATGGGTTTATCAGAGAAGACGGGCTCTTGAGAGTGGTTTCATCTTATAGGAGTGTTTTGATTACTCATTTGCCTTAGCTAAAGCTAAGACATGTTCTGCTAGGAGCCACTGCAATAGAGAAGAGCCCTGCATCCCCCAGTTCTCTCTGAGGGCTGTCTTTCTCTGTGCAGTAGATACACTCCACAGTGAGCTGTCCTGTCCTTGCCCAGCAGTGCACATTGTCTCCCTTCTAGCCAGTGTGTCTGGGAGTGCTTCCCATGGGCAGTGTGCCCTTAAACCCTCGTGGTTTGGGCTTTGCATCAAGTCTTAGATGCTGTGAAGTGTTCCGGCATGCCGCAGTCAGACACAGCCCAGCCTTCCAAAGGAAAGGAGAGCTAAAGGGAGCCTTTAGGTTGAGACTGTTTTGTTTCCTGAGGGAGCCACATGACTTTGTTCTCTTCCTTTTCCATGTAGATAACTTGTAGGCATACTCAGTCTGTTTATGTGATATGTTGAACAATTGGTGATCATCTGTGAAGCAAGTGTACTTGCTGAGGTTGGTGTACTTGCTGAGAATTTAGGGCACAGTCAGGCAATCCTGTATATAAAAATTTGATTATGAAACTAGAATGTACCACCTTTGTCATGTGGGAAAGGTCAGTTTCTTTCTTAGATGAATTTGAAATCAAAGCTTATATTGTTCTAATAGTAATACTCTCATTAATTCCGTGTTTGGTAGATTTTTCTGCAAGTCAAAGTGGTGTGTCTGACACCAGAAGACATTTTTGCTTTGAAATTTTTATGTATAAGGTAATTCTATGTGTGAGGGGCATAAAAATCTTCATTGAAACCTCTACAAAAGATGTAAACAAAATGCGATACAGGTCTTTACCTATCCTTGATACTCCTTTCATTTCAGCTACTGCACACCTTGCTGTCTTTTCCCAATTCTATTCAACTGCATAGGAAAATAAGAAATAAAAAATTAAAATGTAATTATTTTGAATTAACTTTCTATATCTGTAGCCATGCATCAGGTTTATTTTCTGAGGAGATGTATAACCACTTTTCTATGTACCTATATAGTGTGAGAAGCAAAGATGGTCAGCATTAAGTATTCATCTCAAGCACAAGATTGCCCATGATCCTTTTTCCACTGTCTTTAGTGACTAGATCTAGGTCTTAACTTCCAGACACTGAATGCATACCTTTTAGCTGTCCTTAACAAGTAATAAAGAATCTGAGACACTGCTTCATTTGTTTAATTCACTGGTGAGCAGAGTTCACTTGTGTGAAAGGCTGCCTTTATCAGTACCTTATTTGTCCTCAGAGTTTCATTTGATATCTCCCTGGAGGGCAACTGCATGGGAGGTAATCAGTTTGATGTTGTGGCTTTAGGGAGTGCATTTTGTTTCCATAATTGGTCTGCATTCCACCTGCACAGAATCTGACTTAAGATATCCAGAGGTTTTTTTTCAAGGTAAGCATCCCCAAAGTCCAAGCCTAGAATATTTGTCATATCATATTTGCGCTATATTTATTTCTATATGGTTTACACAATCCATTCTGACTATACACTTAAAACTTTGCTTTTATCTAAATCTCCTTCATCTGAGATCATTCATTTGCATTTTTAACAATTTTTTTTTTCTGTAGTATTTTGTCATCTGATTTGAAATGTAAAGTAAAGACATACATAGATTTTTAAATACTCTGTCCAGACATTTAGACTTATATTTCCCGCAGAACTGTCTCAACAGTAAGTGATCAGAAAGTAAGTAAAGAATTTTCACTTATTCTCAGCGAACTGCATTCAGAGGATGAGAAGAACACCTCCGCTAGATGAACTGCAGCCGCCTCCATACCAGGATGACAGCGGTTCTCCTCACCTTTCCTGTACGCCGTCTGAAGTCGGAGACAGTAAATGTGAATACTCCCAGTGTAGCAACAGTCCAAGATGTTCATATAAGTGCCCAAGTGAGGGAAGCACAGGACACGAAATAGAAAGCTTTCATAACAAAGGATACGAAGAGGATGTGCCAAGTGATAGCACAGCAGTTCTGAGTCCAGAGGTAAATGAAAGTAGCTGAATGTTCTGAAGTGCCGTGCAATGCAACTTCTTGGAGCTTTTTTAAATCTATATGGACACTAATGTTGCAGCTCATTCATCTTAAAAAAAGTAGTTTGTCAGAAAACATTACGGTAGGATTTCAGATTGTTCAGATTGCTGTAATTATCTTTATGGCACCTTAACTTCCAAACAAGCTGCCTATAAGAGTGAATTATTTTTTAAACCAGTCAGAAAACTTCATTACACTCTAAGGCCTGTAGTAAAAATTCTTGCTGACACGTATTTCCTTGAAATGTCTTTAACAACCAGTTACTGCACTGACATCTGTGGTTAAGTCCAATTAGTGATGTCATGTGCAGAAGAGGCTCCTTTTGGTATAAATTTGTCTTTTGTCGCTACCTGAAGTTTTGCAGTGCCTCTTAGAGCTCAGTCCTGATGTGCCAACAGCTGTTTCTGTCTGGGCAGACCTTCTCATAAGTTGAGGTTGCATACCTGGGGTGTTGGTACAAGATTTGGAAGGCCCAGCTGCAAGGTCCTCCAGTAGTGAGCTGTCTTTGTGCACGTGCTGATCAGCTGTGATCTGTATTAACTTCATTGCTCATAAGACACAGTGTGTACATACAGTCCTCGAACCTGGATAGATTGGAGGAAATCTAACCTTACTTCTTCCTGTTTTGTGCCACTCCATTCTTAAAATAAGAATGTTTCTTAATCCAAAAGGCTTTGTTGTGGCATCTCTTCATTCCTGTGAACAAACATATCTTTGATAACATGAAGATACACTTGAAATGCAATTGTTTTATGTACTTGGAATAACTTATTGTATAAGCAGTAGGTTGACCTGTACTTGTAAATATTTTGTGTTTCAGTATCACTATCAAGCTAACTTGTAAAAATATAGGGGATCAGTATTTTCTTCAAAATTTGAAATGACAATGAACAATCTGAATTTTAAGTTTAAAATACAGTGTGAGTGCTGATGCAGTTTACAGAAAGTTCAGAAGGTGTGTTCAAAACACATGCATCTTGCACAGTTCCAGTAAAATTACATGAATAAAGCCATGAAAGTGAGTGGCATCCCAGCCCATGGCAGGGGGGCTGGAACTAGATGATCTTTGAAGTCCCTTCCAACCCAAACTATTCTGTGATTCTATGATAATTTTTGGTGTATTCATATAACTCTTGTGGACCACAACAGGAGTTGCATGTGCAAATAGGTTTGTAATTCCTGTATTCTTTGCTGGCATCTCACTGTACTCTCAGTCATTAGCCAGCTTTTCAGACACTGTAATATGCTAACTTAAAAATGTGTGTATACTCATGCTGAACTAAGGTAGTTCTACCTTTTAACAAATGTATATATGTTTTAACATATGGACACAGAAGAGATCATCAGTACAGTCTAATTCAGACTGAGCTCTCTCCGATTGGCTCCTGGCTTTTGGTGGTATTGGCCAGGTAAAGTCTTTGATTTCTTCTCAGCTGCTAGTCAGCCCTCTCCTTGGACTTCTGGTGTTTAGTAACCTTATTTATAAAATAGACAAACAGATTATAGTGCCTTCATATTGTCTAAAGAAAGCCATCTATTTCCACACTAGATTTAATAATAGAATGCAATGAATAAGTAAATAAATAAATAAATGGCTTTTTTTCTTCTTCTTCAGGATATGTCAGCTCGAGGATCATCTTCACAGCTTCCTAAACCTTTTGATCCTGAGCCAGTAGCTAAATATGGCACACTGGATGTGACTTTTGACTATGACTCACAGGAACAGAAGCTTTTGGTGACAGTGACAGCTGTCACAGACATTCCCACATACAGCAGGACAGGTGGAAGCTCGTGGCAAGTACACCTAGTTCTTCTCCCTATAAAGAAGCAGAGAGCAAAAACCAGCATCCAGCGGGGACCGTGCCCTGTGTTCACAGAGACATTCAAATTTAATCACGTTGAGTCTGAGATGATTGGGAATTATGCAGTTCGCTTTAGACTGTACAGCGTACGTCGCATGAAAAAGGAGAGGATTGTGGGAGAAAAGATTTTTTACTTAACAAAATTGAATCTTCAAGGGAAGATGTCAGTGCCAGTGATACTGGAGCCTTCTTACAGTCTGTCTGTGAGTATTAAATGAGGCAGAATAAGAATGCAGTGATATACAGTGTCCTGAATGCTGTAAGAATAGTGTGTGTATTTATAGAGTCATAACATCCACTCAGTTTTTTTGAACAGTCATAGCACTGTATTAGCACGATTATTTCTTTAGAGCTTCTGTAACTACATTCACTTCCCACCTGCAAAAGCAGCCCATATTTTTCCTTGTAATTTCTTGCAAATTTCCAATCTACGAATACAGTGGTGAATACATGTATACATCCACATATATATACATATATATATA